>CM067360.1:116700742-116991635 GCA_034401795.1 Chaetoderma sp. LZ-2023a | reverse complement strand
ATAGCGGTAGCAGCACTAGGAGTAACAGAAGCAATAGCAGTAGCAGCATTAGGAGTAACCGAAGCAATAGCAGTAGCAGCAATAGAAGTAACAGAAGCAATAGCAGTAGCAGCATTAGGAGTAACAGAAGCAATAGCAGTAGGAGCATTAGGAGTAACAGAAGCAATGGCGGTAGCAACATTAGGAGTAACAGAAGCAATAGCGGTAGCAGCATTAGGAGTAACAGAAGCAATAGCGGTAGCAGAGTTAGGAGTAACAGAAGCAATAGCAGTAGCAGCATTAGGAGTAACAGAAGCAATAGCAGTAGCAGCATTAGGAGTAACAGAAGGAGTAACAGAAGCAACATTAGGAGTAACAGAAGCAATAGCAGTAGCAACATTAGGAGTAACAGAAGCAATAGCAGTAGCAGCATTAGGAGTAACAGAAGCAATAGCAGTAGCAGCATTAGGAGTAACAGAAGCAATAGCAGTAGCAGCATTAGGAGTAACAGAAGCAATAGCAGTAGCAACATTAGGAGTAACAGAAGCAATGGCAGTAGCAGCATTAGGAGTAACAGAAGCAATAGCAGTAGCAGCATTAGTAGTAACAGAAGCAATAGCAGTAGCAGCATTAGGAGTAACAGAAGCAATAGCAGTAGCAGCATTAGGAGTAACAGAAGCAATAGCACTAGCAGCATTAGGAGTAACAGAAGCAATAGCAGTAGCAGCATTATGAGTAACAGAAGCAATAGCAGTAGCAGCAATAGAAGTAACAGAAGCAATAGCAGTAGCAGCACTAGGAGTAACAGAAGCAATAGCAGTAGCAGCAATAGAAGTAACAGAAGCAATAGCAGTAGCAGCACTAGGAGTAACAGAAGCAATAGCAGTAGCAGCATTAGGAGTAACAGAAGCAATAGCAGTAGCAGCATTAGGAGTAACAGAAGCAATAGCAGTAGCAGCAATAGAAGTAACAGAAGCAATAGCAGTAGCAGCACTATGAGTAACAGAAGCAATAGCAGTAGCAGCATTAGGAGTAACAGAAGCAATAGCAGTAGCAGCATTAGGAGTAACAGAAGCAATAGCAGTAGCAGCATTAGGAGTAACAGAAGCAATAGCAGTAGCAGCACTAGGAGTAACAGAAGCAATAGCAGTAGCAGCATTAGAAGTAACAGAAGCAATAGCAGTAGCAGCATTAGGAGTAACAGAAGCAATAGCGGTAGCAGCATTAGGAGTAACAGAAGCAATAGCAGTAGCAACATTAGGAGTAACAGAAGCAATAGCAGTAGCAACATTAGGAGTAACAGAAGCAATGGCAGTAGCAACATTAGGAGTAACAGAAGCAATAGCAGTAGCAGCATTAGGAGTAACAGAAGCAATAACAGTAGCAGCATTAGAAGTAACAGAAGCAACAATAGCAATAGCAGAAGCAGGATTAGGAGTAGCAGCAGCAACAATGGCAATATGAGAATCAGCAATAACAGAAGCAGCATTAGGAGTAGCAGCAGCAATAGCAGTAGCAGCATTAGGAGTAGCAACAGCAATATCAGTAGCAATAGCAGCAGTAATAGCAGTAGCAGTGGCTGTATTGCCAGCATCTATGTAGCTTATTCTCACACTGTATGTCGGATGTATTCATTAATTGTCTGCCTGCTGAATTCCTACAGACTACATATTCCATGAGATGTAACTCCGAATATGCTGAATATTTTGAACACAATTTGACTGAAAGTTGTTGGTGGCTACGCCACCAACAACTTTCAGTCAAATTGTTTCCAAAATATTCAGCTAGTCCAGCTTTATTACCCATTAAAATTAGTGTCTGGTGGATTACAGCAGTCAGACAGCTAATCGCGCTGTGAATACGGGTATCGATATCAATTTCTGTAAATATGACCTTATATCCTCTATAATCATAGATATTATTTTTGATTTGTTTTATAAATCATGGATAAAAATGACTATTTAGTTTATCACGTATCGTATTTCTTGTTGTTTTGTCAAGCCAGCCCTAACCCTTCACAGCCAATGAGAATACGTAATTCATTGGGTAGTTATCTAGGTAGGAGTAGGGGTAGGGGCGCGCTGGAAGAAAATCGCAAATTAGATGCTGTCAGAAGCCATGTAATGTCTTCTCGGGCCATCTAACGTTCAATTTGCTCCCAGGGATGACCCCTGGACCCTCGCGTTTATGGGAAGAAGACGGCCTGCGATATGTTGTCATTTTCTGGATTCTGGGTGATAAATAAAGTCCTTGATTTACTTTGAGTGTGGCCATTAATTTTCAATAAATTTCGACAGAAATTTAACAATCATCTTATTACAATAATTCTCACTGATCACTCCTCCTTACGCATTGAAATTGTGTCTTCACAGCACAACGCTACTTCTTAGTGCCGGAGGCCCCATAGAAATTTCCAAATTTGATTTTGGTGGAGGCCGCTGGCCAGCTGCGCAGTCTGTTATGTCCTAACTCCGGTCCTTGGTGGGTGTGTAGGCGTAGCGATGGGGCGCGTAGCTGATTGGTTTCAGTGATATTATGAATGTGCTTAGCATTATTTCATCTCCGGATACCGTTACTTGGCACTTGCACTCTCCGTACGTCACCGGGCCATTATCACACAAGTCAAGAAAGGCAACTTTCAATCAAATTAGATTTCAAAATAGTCAACAGAATGTTTACTAAATTGTAAAAGATCCAATGACATAGGCCTACAATTCGTACTCTAGTGACGGACTTATTTTCTATTTTCGTGACGTAGCTATACCGCATTATGATTCGGACGTAAGCTAATACGTGACGACGTAATTGATTATGACGTCAGATACTTGAATGACAGGTCGGATTACATCATTTAGTGGAACACCTATGATCTCCTTCTGATTTCATTTGTTAGTTTTTACACTTTCCCGACAAAGACGGCCAAAGCCGGCCTCTGTAGTGGTCCTGGGGAATGTTCATTTGCAGGCCAAGAGAAGACGATTTTTGACAATTTTACCACTAGAATGGCTGGCTCGATAACCGAGCCAGTCATTCCAGTGGTAAATTTTCAAAAATAGTCTTCTCTCGCCATGAAAATGGGCATTCAATAGGTAAGTATTTTAATTTTTTGAACAAATCTAGTCATTAAAGGGTTAATGATTATCTGCTGATATTTTCTTAAAAGCATAATTTTGTTTCATTTATTCTAAATCCATCAGTTTCACGCCAAACTGAAAATCAACGAAACGAAATCTGAGCAGGATGCCCAGTGTGCTTATATCGCTCAACTGGCATCATTGGTACTGCCCAATCTGACAAACGCGCTTCATTTGTATCAAATACTTTCTACCGAATAGACGGTAGCACTCTCGTGTCAACCTAACACGTTAATGGGCAAGGGGATGGGGTGGGGCAAAACGACCTCTGAAGTGGTCTTGAGGATTGTCGATTTGCAGGTAAAGACAAGCCTATTTTTTTTAATTTACCAGTAGAATGAGTGGCTTGATAGGAGTTCCGGTCATTCCAGTGATAAATTTTTTAAATAGTTTTATTTTCTAATGCCAATGGACACTGGCTAATCAATATCATAACCAATACCCCTTTGATGGTCAAGCCGGCCAAAAATGGCACCTACGAAAAAGGTATCCGATCAATGTAGGATTGATTCAACATGGATAGCAACGATTAAGACGAGATGCAGTTTTTCTAGTGCTTTGTACACCTATTAACTGGTCTACTCATGGTCTGTTACGAGGAGTAGACGGGAACCAGTCTGTGTCCTTAGTGTGGAAGTAAATGCCCACAATTTTCTATCAAAACCATGGAGGATTCCAGTTTATCTATCAACCATATGACGTCATAATCAACTGCGTGACGTGTAGGGTGACATCATAATCAATAACGTTATGAATGACGTATATAATTTCGTCACGTGCTCTTAATTGATGACGGGCTAAGCGTTGGTGTACGAATTGTATGTCTTTACTATTTAATAATAATAAACATGTTGTAGACAGCAACAGCACCCAGTCAAATTAGTTTCAAAATATTCAACAGCTTACATGTATGGTTTTCTGGAAATTGATATAGTCAGTGAGTACATTGATCGATCGATCCCAACACGGGTGACCTGTCGGTAGAGCTTAGTTAAAGATGGGCGGGGCATAGCTAAAATTGGATTCTTCCATTGATCAGTGTATGCAAATATTAGAATACGACGGCATAATAGTAGAGTGGCACTCCATCTTATTAATAATATATGACGTCATTTCGTCATGACAACTATTTTAGAAAAGGTTAAATCAAGAACTTATGAAGACAGACACAATCAAATTCTCCAATTCCGTCATAGAGAACCCAGACAAGGAAATTTGTTGCGAAATAAAACAACATCTTCACAAAGTCATTGCCGACCGCATACCATCCAAGATGTCATCCATCCGAGACGAGAAAGATTCCCTGGAAAAATAGGCTTGCAGATGATGGAAGAATACAAAGCAACAAAGATAACGGATAAAATATCGGGAAATAAATGGAAATGCCAACTACCAAACCGTGAAGCCTATCGAGACTATGTCCGCTCTATGATTAGCGATGACACCTCTGCAAATAATAAACATCAATGGCAATTAGGTAAGTTGATGAAATGAGACAACCAGCGAATGTATGAATCCAGTTTTAGCTATGCCACGCCCATCTCTAGCTAAGCCCCACCCACGCTTTGCCCGTGTCGGAATCGATCGATCCCTGCACTCTATGAATCTCAATTTCCAGAAAAATATACAGGTAGGCTGTTGAATATTTTGCTATGGCAGCGGGCAGTGCCCAGTCAACTTAGTTTCAAAATATTCAACATAATGTTTATTAAATAGTAAAGACGTACAATTTATGCAACCTGTCGGACTCTTAAGTGTTTATGACGGACTAAATCGAGTTAATCATGAAGTAATTGATTATGATGTCATCCTACAAGTCATGTAGTTGATTATGATAGCATAAAATTGATGGATAAGCTGGATTTCTCAATTGCGCTACTTCGTTCTAATGGGATAATACAAAGCGGCCCAGTCATTAAAGCCGAAATCCTAAGCAATCAGTTCGCGCCAGACTTTAGCATGAGGACAAAATCAAATATTTCCACATGAATACATACCATGGGTATAATCAAGGTGACTGTTGAAGTGTACCAACACGCATGCGAGCACGCACGCGCGCACGCACGCACCCCCCCCCCCCCCACACAAGGCCAGGGGACCAAATGGTATTTAAATAAGAGTCCTAAGACACTTGCAACCGAAATAGCTTTAGCATTTACAGCAATATTCCACCATTCTGGAGATGAGGGTGCCGTCCCATCAGACTGCAAACTAGCTCGTGGCACTCGAATCCGTTAAAATGGCTGCAGTAATGACCAAGTCAACTACAGACGAATCTCGTTAACATTCCCCTGCAGTGAACTGATGGAGCGCATGGTCCGGCACGGCATAAGTTACAACATCATTGCAGACTGTGAATGGACCTTTCCAGTTTTAGCTTTGCCCCGCCCGCCTCTAGCTAAGCTCCACCCACACTTCACCCTGTTGGGATCGGTCAATCCCCGAATGCCCTGCCCGTAAATCTCCTGAAAACTATACAGGGTAAGCTGTTGAATATTTTATAACTAATTTGACTGGGCGCTGTTGCTGCCTCACCAGCTTCCGCCCCATCATCTTCCACCTCATCATCCACCTCATCATCTGCTGCTCCATCATCTTCCGCCTCATCATCTTCCGCCATCATGATGATGAGGAGGTGGAAGATGATGATGATGAGGAGGCGGAAGATGATGATGATGAGGAGACGAAAGATGATGAGGAGGAGGAGGTGAAGACGATGATGAGGAGGTGGAAGATGATGATGAGGAGGAGGAGGAGGCAGAAGATGATAATGAGGAGGATGCGGAAGATGATGATGATGAGGAGGTGGAAGATGATGATGAGGAGGAGGAGGCGAAAGATGATGATGATGAGGAGGCAGAAGATGATGATGAGAAGGAGGCGGAAGATGATGATGAGGGGGCGGAATGTGGTGATGGGGAGGAGGCGGGAGATGATGATGAGGAGGAGGCGTAAGATGATGATGAGGAGGAGGCGGAAAATGATGAGGAAGAGGCGGCTGAAGATGATGAGGAGGAGAAGGCGTAAGATGATGAGGAGGATGTGGAAGATGATAATGAGGAGGAGGCGGAAGATGATGATGATGAGGAGGAGGCGGAAAATGATGATGATGATGATGATGATGGTGATGATGATTGTGATGATGACGATGACGAGGAGGAGGATGAGGATGAGGATGAGGATGAGGAGGAGGAGGAGGATTGGGGAAGCGGGGGAGGATGGGAGGTGTATGAGGATTAGGGAGGAAGGGTAGGAGGAGAATGAGGAGAAGGCGAGTGGGGTGGGTGTGTGGGGAGATGAACAATCCAATTGTTTGTTGTGTCGATGCCTGTGATTGGCTGACGGCTTTTAACTAGTCAGCCAATCATACTCGACACATCAGACATTAAGAGGCTCACTGGGTGAAATATAACGTTAGAGACTATCTAAAGTTGAAACGTCGCTTTTTCGACTTTTACTGATTTTCGTTCTAGCCTCATATAAAGATTGTCAAAACAATAGATTCTTAGTAAGTGGCATACATTATTTAGCACAGTGCCCACAGATAAAAGTGTTCTTTATAAACAAATAGCCTTATTTGTTCCAAACCACATCCCTGATAACGCAGGTATCTGGGCACATAAAGCATGTATATGTCCAGTACGGGCCCAGTAACCTGCATTATCACGGATAAAGTCGTTTAGCTGGTTAAAGGGATGCTAATCTCATCTCAAATCTTTTACTGCACCGGTAGATTATGGTTTATAGATTCCAAATCATTCATATTCTATCATATTCCCGTTTCTGTATCACAATTATCTGCTTTGTAATATCGCGTAAATATTGAACGGTGGTCGACACCATTTTGTCTCCACAAGACACAGTGCGTGATGTCATGTATGTGCCTATGAATTACATTCTTTATTATGTAATACTCATCCTCGTTGAATATTTTGAAACTAAATTGACTGGAAATCTGGACGATTTTGCTGCCCATGTCAGCAACAACTTCCCGCCAAATTAGTTTCAGAATATTCAACAGCTTACCTGTATGATTGCTTATATACCACATTGCCAAACTATAGCTGGCGCCTATATGACTGAGTGTATATACCGAGGCAGACATGCTAGGCTTTTTCTGATTGGCTGAAAAGTAAATCATGACAGCCATCATAGGCTGTAGAAATGTAACAACATGTGGCAACTAACGCCTGAATATCTTTCTTTAGCGCCATGATAAAGAGCTTAAAACTACCAGCGTAGTTCATGAGTGGCGTATTAGATCACCTGAATAGCTATCAAGAGATGAGGTTAGTTATCCTTTAAGAGTTTCTTTTCTATTATATACTTTTTAGGCTAAAAAACCGTTACAATGGATGAATCAAATCTGTCACTCATGTCGTCACATGTAGGCTGACGTCACAATCAAAATGCATAGTGAATGACGTATCTAAGTCCATCATGATTTTTTTAGAGTATGTCAAGTGTACGAATTGTATGTGTTTACTATTTAATAAACATTAGATTGAATATTTGTAAACTAATTTGACTGGGTGCTGCAACAGCACCCAGTCAAATTAGTTTTAAAATATTCAACAGGCTACCTCGAAAATGGGATTCTGAATATTCAGGGTTCAAAGTATATAAATCGATTCCAACATGCCCAAATCGTGGGCTGAGCTTAGCTATAGATGGGCGGGGCATAGATAGAATTCATCCGGTATCTACTGATTGCCTTCTCCCTACATTGGTCATTTCCAGAATAGTTCTTTTGGTCGGTCCATCAAAACCATATTTCTTGTATTATTGTCTCTGGTAATTATCCACTCTGTTTGATCAGTATATCCGTAACCAAAGTTAATTGTAATTCCAGGTATACTATACATCTTATTAATCAAGCGGATGTTGTAATCGGGATCCCTCCTCTGGTCTCGTAATGCAACATCACTAGCTGTCTCTGTCTGGTGGACCGCTAGCACTGCGCGCGACACGTCCACTGTGGCAAAATGGAGTCCCTTTGATCGCATTACAACCCAGTTGTCAAACCCATTCAAACCGATGACAACAGGAGCAAAGTTTGGCCACGGATAAATGTGATTTGTTATGAGGAAGTCTATCGCGGCATTCGTGTCTCTGATACCACGCGCCTCGCTGGCTCTACGAAGCTTTCTCAAATCTGTAGCTTCGGATATTGATACGTTATCTACGTTGATTCTAGTTCCCACAAATACCATCGGCTTCGTAGCACTTAAACTCTCATTCAAAGCAAATAGCAACGTTTCTATAAGACTATGATCAAAAAGTATGTCCCCGTTCGCGAACCCATAGAGACATGTTCGACTGGCCAGTTTGGCATAGCTGAACATTTGTTTCAGCACGGGATAGTTTTTGTGTCCAGATACTGAATCTGGGAGTGCCATCCAACCTGACTGTTCGCACTGCTTTTTTACATACAAGTCATTCGTGAACACCAGCGGACGCACTAACGGATGGAGTAATGCCCAGTTTTTCATTGTATTATTATAGATTTTGTGTTTAGCACCGAATTGTGGCCAACTCGTGAATAGCGTCAAGATTGGGATCGTGTTATCGGTAGAGTTACTCAGATACTGGCATCGGTGTTTGATTCGAATGTTATGTATGAGTCTGGATACTGTCTTCATTCCCAACGCGTGTTCACTTTGTTGAGGCAACGTATGTGAAATAGCGACATTAGGGAGAATGTTCATCAGAGACGCGAAGAGTAGTGCCATGTAGACGAGGAATACGAAAAGAACAATGCGACTATTCCTCCGTGATAGAGACATCCGTCCCGAAATACATCGTGATAGCGATCTGAAAAACAAAGCTCACAACGATAGCAAAATAGGGATCAATGTTTAACTATGCCACGCCATTTGTAGCTAAGCTCAGCCTATTTGGTATTAGTATTGGGGTCGATATGAAACTGTGAAGCCTGAAATTTTAACATAACAATATCCTACAGTTAAGCTGTTAGATATTTTAACCCTATCATGTCTAAGACTGCCAAAAACCCGGCCTTTGTAGTGATATTGAAGAATGTCCAAATGCACGCCAAGGGAAGTCTATTTTTCAGAATTTACCACTGGAATGATCCAGTCATTCCAGCGGTAAATTCTAACTTGAAGAAATAGTCTTCTCTTGGCCTGCAAATGGTCATTCAATGGGGAAATATTTAAGTTTTCTTGGACAAATTTGGCCATTAAAGGGTTTAAGCTCATTAACCTACAATAGCAACGGCTTCCAGTCAACTTAGTTTGAAAATAGTCAACAGAATATGTACTAAATTGTAAATTCACAAACAAGAATACTGAAGCGTACAATGTCTCACCTGTAAAGCCATGGATAATGTTGATTGGCAAAGCAAACTTGGCATGGTTTGTAATACACAGATTCATTAATGCACCAACAAACAAGTGCAACCAATTAAACATGGAATCTATTTTACCAAACTGCAGATAGTCTGATCTTTAATTTTTTTTCCAAAATGTAACTAGTAATGATGCAGATAGTACTCTTGCATAGTATATAACTCTGCTGTAAAATTGTGTTGACATCTGGTGAGCATTGTTGAAGATGAGTTGTCCATAAAAAAATACAACAAAGCAAAGATGAAAACGGTTCAAAGTCCAAAACCGTGAAAAAAGTAGTAAAAATTGCACAAAGTTTTATCAGTGACGATGCAGATCGTTTCCCTCTATTGCATTGAACACTTCTGTAAAGTTTCAAGCGAAATCGGAAGGACCATAGTTCAGTTACATGGTCCATAGACAACCCAAAACTGTGAAAAAGGAGGAGAAATTTCCCAAAATGAAATGAGTAATGCTGCAGTAAAATTTTGTTGATATCCGTTGTTGAAAAAGAATGGTTCATAAAAAACCAGGAAAACATGAAAAGACTTGAAGTCCAAAACCATGGAAAGATAATTATAATTCCCAAAAATGAAATTTATTGCTATGGAGATCACATCCCTGTATAGCATAGATCGCTTCTGTAAAGTTTCATTGAGATCGGATGAGCCATTGTTGAAAAATAAGTTGATTTAAAAACCGTAACCAAAAGTGCACTGGCAAAGCGCATGAAAAATGGCCAAGTCCAAAACCGTGAAAAAAATAGTTAAAATGCCCCAAAACTAAATCTATTGTTATGTAGATCACATCCCTGTATAGTATAGATCACTTCTGTAAAGTTTCATTGAGATCGGATGAGCCAGTGTTGAAAAATAAGTTGATTTAAAAACCTTATCCAAAACTGCACAACTGCGGAATTAGTGATCCCTATGTCTCGCGAGACAATAAATACAATTCGTACACTTTCGTGACGGATTTTTCGATTTTTGTGACGGGTTTATGCGGCATTATGTTTGTGACGTCGGCTTATATGTGAAGTATCTGACTATGAAATCACATAGGGACCTATATTAGTAACAGATCGGATGCTTCTGTTACTTATATTTTTGAAACAAGAGCAATCAGGTATCAAGACTAGCTTACACGTGTCTCTTCCATTTCTATTTTTTCTTATATTTTTCAGTAGCCTACATCTACGAATGTGAATTGTATACTACCTGAAACGTGTAAACTGCATGCTGTTTTTCGTTCACCGGCAATAGAAATCCTGTTTGACTTGTTTAGATACTACATTTTAGTCGCGACTTGAAACTAGTATGTACTTCTGTCTTTCTGTCTGTCTGTCTGTCTGTCTGCCATCTGTCAGTCTGTCAAACGCTTGTAATTTCTTATCCAGCTGCCTATAAGTCGCAGCTATAACGCATTGCCCTTGCTTAATATGCAGTCGACCTCATATTTATTTAACATTTTTCATTCTATAAATTCGCGACGAGTTGATGTTTACCATTGAACGTCCAGCGTTTCAATTTCAAGACAACTGAACATGAAAGATATTGAATATTTGGAAATTACTCTGACCGGAAACTGTTGCAGGCACAGGCAGCAACGGCTCACAGTCAAATAAGTTTCAAAACTTGTCAACCGCTATGCCCTACATTATAAAGAATAAAGTGTGTCTTATTCATTAGCGATTAAGGGTTAAAGCACCTAGCTTATGGAGATTGACTCAGTTGTATTCTACTGGACTTTCTTTTCAATAGAAGATGTCATAGTATAAATAATTAAGTTACGCCCGACTGAACCCCGCCGTCGGAGCGACACGTCTGGTTGAACCCTCTATAGTGATATGAGAGATGTTGAAGACATATTAGTCGATAACATATTAGTCCGGGGGCCAAGTTCAAGTTCACTTTATTACACTCAGTCCCTTCAAGCCAGTGTTGTGAAATTTTGAAAACGTAGCACACGCGCGCGCGCGCACACCCATGCATGCATCCGCGAACCTTGGCGACACCATCTATGTTCGTGCAAAAATGGGGACGCCCCGCTAGTCCGACAGTCTAGTAGTCTGGCAATCCGATAGTCCGACAATTTTTCCCACTAGTCCGATAACCCAATAGTCCGACAGCCCAATAGTTCGACAATCATACTCAGTAGTCCGACAGCCCAACAGTCCGACACAACAGAAAATTTACAAACCCAGTTGATCCGACAACAGTAATTCTATTAGAATGTCCAATCACTTCAAAACCGTGCATATGTTGAAGCAGTATAAGGTGGGTACGTCACCTTCGGAAATACCTAATAATTTTTTTAATTATAGGCCTATATAATACTGTAGCCTATTTTAGATAACGCAGTCTTGGGCACTATATAAAGGAGTGAAAGGCATGTAAACAACAACAATAACACCAATACATCTAGAATTTGGTCCGATCATGATCTGGGTTTTTTTTGTTTATTCGTATCAGCGGTAAAGTATGGAAATCCCAGTTCAAAACTATATCGGGCCAGAAGTTTTCTCTTTTTGAAAGTACAGCACCGGACACACATATGCGCGTACATATTTATGTGACTGTTGAAATTTGTGTTCTTCTGAAAGCTAAAAAATATACAAATGTAATGTTATTGTTTTAATTCATATTCTGTTCGTTCATTTCCCAACAAATTCATACGATTATTTGTGTTAAATGAATGCATTTTGGACAGTCGTTTCAGAGTCTGTGTAGCGCGGATCGACCGGGCGGGTACTGGCCGTCCCATCCAAGCTGGGCACGGGCCGCCCGCCCCGGATGCGTTCCCAAAGGCGCGCCATTTGGTTAGAGCGATACGCGTGTATAAGCCTATAGGAGAGGCATTTCGTCGTGAATTTAGAATGCGTGGTGCACATGAGCCCACTCTGGCGCTTCCTCAACGACACGTGTGTCGAGATCGGGAGCGAGTGTGTACCTGTAGTATACCGAGATGGTATTCGTAAATATTTATAATTCGTTTATTCTCATCGTTCTTGGTATCGATCAAGACCAGGATTTGACGAGCTTTTTCAAAACTGAAAACCATTTTAAAATCGGTCCAGAAATGCCCGAGTTATCTTCGATGCTCCCAGTCAAAATATACTTTAAATATCGCTGGAACGTCGTAATCGCGTATATATACATAACTGAATACACAGTGAGTTGTGCACCTGTGACTTACTACGTCTCTACACATATCTATACATATCGTAATACATAGTTATTTGTGTATACGTCACAGTATTCTAGCACGCTGATTGGTTAGTACAGCGATCTCTGGTTGGTTCAGGCAGCCAGCTCTGACGTCCCAGCGAGTATAAAAGGGGGGGGGGGGTGGGGGTGAAATTCGAAGATCAGGAGCATCGTCGGCGTGGAGGCCGAGAGTCAAGAACTGATTGGAGGTGTGGACTAGACAAGTGGAACGGAATATCTGTGGATAAGAAAGGTACATCACATCCCCCGCAGTTCCTTGCGGCTTTCAGATCACCCACACGTAAAAGCAGTTCTCGGCTAAACCACACTAATCTAATTTTGGATGCTCCCGGACAGCCATCCGGGAGCAATAATAAACTAAATCATGGTTCCCATAAGCGGAACTTTCTGCGAGAGGGTCCTTGTGGCCCATTATGTAAAATTCTACATAATGTAGAGCAGCGATGTTTCTTGGCGGATGACTCGCCGGATATGCCGACCACTCTAACGTGGACTTCAACCACCGCACTGCATGTCGTGTAGCCGCCTTTGTACCTTTTTGACCGCAGTCCAGTAGACGTTGGCCGGTGCGCCGCAAGAGCTATGCGATGCACCCCGCACCATGTGCCTCTTTATGTACATGCATTAATTACATTTTTTTAAGTAACCCTCTTGTTAATGGGTTATGTTTAACTGTTGTGTGAACCTCGAATAGTTAAGTTCACCATACGAGTAACAATATGCATGGCATATATTCTATATGATGAGAGAATCTTGTCAGAATATGTTTAAATTTGACTCCATCGATTTCATCCGAATGATTTCCTCTACTAGTCTTTGTGGAAATATTGCATTTAATGCTAGCACGAAATCAGTTATGCAAATTGGCAATTGCATGTCGGATGCACAGAAGCATTCATCCTGGGAGAACTTGACCTGTGATCCGATTGGATTTTGCATTATTTCATTAAAACACCTTCAATTTCTGAAACCACTTGATCGCTCTCTACTAAATTTGCCAGGAACCACCCTTGCATCATAGCGATACAAGTTTGTTCAAATGCAGACGATTGGTCTATAAGGTAGTATCTTTCTTTAATTCTATGCGGGAACTTGATTCGTCATTTTTTTTGGCGGACATCTAGGATTTTGCGACAATCTTCTGGAAGGCTTTTCCAAGAGTATTACTCATTAACCACTATGCCAATTTCAGCCAAACTTAGCAGGAACTATGATATTTCTGGGTGTTATCTAAGATCTTGTAAAGTGTGCAGGAAATTAGTTTGAAAAACTGCTACTACTCATTAACCCATGGACCAATTTTAATCAGACAAGCATGGCAGGAGGGCCGCAGCCTTTCTTAATTGTATGCAGGAATTTGATTCGTTATTTATAGCAGCTGTCATCTTTAGGTTTGCTGTGAAAAAAAACTGATTTGCGATAGGCTTCCAAATTTCCTTACAGAAATCCGATAACAGAACGTTGTTATCACAAAGCCAGTAGTCAATACTTTGAGGTGATGCATGTGGTCATCAACCATTGAATAGCATAATTGTTCCCTCTTGGATAGGTTGATTATCTGGCTCTTGCAAAGTAGTTTAAGCAGTTCCATCTTTTGAAATAAAGATCAGAGCTGTTGAACCTTAATCGCTAGAATTTGAGTTGAAGCGCACCTTACGTAATTAGCTTTAGATCAACACTGTTAAAGAGATCGACGGTGTTATTGTGGTTATCTAATCAGGAGCAACGTCCGACCAACTTAGTCACACATTTCTGTGATTGTACCTTGGTTATGGGTATATCGATATCGTTGAGCAAATTTGGCCAGCAAGCAGCGACATGTAAGCTTTATCTGTTATACTAAGCGATCCGCACCACAGCATGTTAGATTCATGATCAGTTAAATAACTTTGAATTCTAGTTCATTGCCTTAACCCATGGTTATCATGTTGCTATAAATCCCCTAGCGGCATTAACTCTATAATCCGTGATCTACTGATATTCAACTTTGATCCGTGTAATTACCTTAAATTCAAGTGCTTCCAATATGCTTGAAACTTGATCTCATCATCACTAAATTTGCTATTTGTCATTGATTTCATTTTGATGTCATACATTTCAGATTAATCCAGCATTAACATATTGGCCCAATCATAATAGGATGTGTGAGTTCCTATAACCCTCAGACTCGCTTCCACTACGAAGGAATTTTTCCAGATAAAGACCTGCAACCGGCTGGATGTGGCGTATGGTCTAACTTTGTCGACATTACTGTCATAGTAACAATGCATGTAAACTGTTGCTGTCTATGACTGCAATAGTTCTGAGTCAAATTTATTTCAAAATAATAAATGTTTATTAAATAGTAAAACTATCAAAGACATATAATTCATACAATTGACGAACCTCCCAGCAACATGACAACGTATTCTCTGTGAATTATGATTACCAACAGCGATTGCCTACATGTGACATAATTGATTATTATAAGCTGGAGCGGCAAGATTGGAGTCATCAATTACTACAAGTGCTACATGGTTTGTGTGCATTGAACCCCATTAGCGTGTAGTCTGTGCATATGGAAACAATATTGCTGTAAGCTGTGGCATAGTATACACCAAAATGGTTACTAAAAAAGAGCATTAATTATCAAATTCTAGCATATTTAAAACTATATTATTGCTCGCTGACGAGCCCATTAAGAATTGCAGTAAATACACACACGACAGTACTCTGGTTATCTTTGTTGCGATAATGGTATATCCACCTTGCAAATTGAAACATATATGTATCCCCACCCCCAAATGTAAGCAATACATTATGTAAGTTGTCATATGTGGATGTGCCCAATGTGACCCGTATCAGCATATCAAGAACGATGCACTATGCTATCACTGCAGTCCGTAAAAGGTAACCTGACAAAGATTTCCATGTTTGGCCATGTGCTAAGGATGCTAGAAGAAACACCTATCCAGAGAGCTTTGGAATTCGCCATTCTGTGAGTCCGCAAATACAAAGCCACACGATGATGCCATTGCATAAGTCTGTTAAGCATACTGTGAGATGACCTCAAGAAAACATGATTCAGTTCAAGGAAGGATTTTGCCAAGGACAAGATACAGTGGTTAAATGAAAAGGACGGATTGAAGCTGTATGGGTTTCTACTAAAATCAATCAATATCAATAAAAGACTGCACTATATTATGACTGTTGCTTTGCGCAACAAATCCCTAAAAAAAGTATATTCTTTATAATATAAAGCGTTTTAGCACAGTAACTCAGGTATAGATAACCAAGACCCTACAATTGACCAGCTCTAGGTATACACAGCACGTCTGTTTATCGTCTGTTTTACTCAGGGGCGCCGGACGCAAATTTGAGGGGCGGGGCAGGTTCCAAAAAAGTGCACGCTGGATGGCATTGCCTGAGGAAGAGACGAAATGGGTCTCCCCCCCCCAACCCCCCATCCCCCCAAACCCCCACTACCCGCCTCTCATAGAAGTGTGCTCGGGGATACCCACCTACCTAACCACCACGAGAAAAACACATTGAAAGGTGTAGGCTCATGACTCGATTTCCTGCATTCTGAGTTTCTTATGATTACGTATAAATGTTAGAGCGATGTTAATGTTAATCGAAGAACTTATGTATTCTTTGGTCAATTGAACCTGTTCTCAATTCACAATGTTTAGCGAGTGGGCTGGCGGGCGGGTTGTTGTGTCAGATGCACACGTTGAGTGTGCGTGCATTCGTTCATGTGTCTGTATGGTGGACTTGCACAGTTTGCCTCGGAAATATTTCAGAGGAAAAGTGCTTTTTGTGAAAACTAGGTTACCTAAGACAAATCTATCAATCAAGTTGAACATGTGAACAAGGTTTGTTCAGCCCTTGCCTTAGATAAAGACCATGAAGTTTCTTTAGTTTCATGTCAAGCAGTTTCACAGGTCTTTAAGTGTACTTTTTAAAATTTTGCAAAATCCAAGATGGCCACCAACAAATTCGATCAAGCAGCTTTCCTGGACCAACCCTGTATCTGACCTTATGGATCCCTACTGCCCAGTAATTCTTAAGGACTCGCTTAAGAATACGATGTACATGTGCTAGATGAATAGACAGATGAGGTTGCAACACAATTATGTCAAATTAGTAACAAGCTATTCAACAGCTAGTGTGTATGGAATGAGTCATTTAACTTATGATTTCGCAGCATCTTACTTAGCCCTATTGGAGTGTGCGTGTCAGATGTTCATTTGGCCCGGGCTATTCAAAGGAGGCTTTCAAATGGCTGAGTTTGTTTATGTGTGAATGGTGGTATCATCTTTTATGTTTAGAACTCAAAGAGATTGACATGGCTAGTACATGTATCACGACCGTACGAGTTGGTTGGGTGGCGGTGGGGGAGTGGACTGGGGGTGTAGAGCTAACAAATCTTAGACACAGTCCTCAAATGCACCCACCCACCGACATTGCATCTGTATACTAATTATTTCTACCTTTGCATCTGCTTCACACGTCAATTAAAAATTTGAGTTTGAGCGCTGCTGTTAATTCTAATTAATATCCCACATTGCTGTGCCCAGCCGCCCATCATTGCACATATGTTATATTTTACCGACTAAGCAAGGCATTAACGGAGCGTGGACCAGTATCATGAGTATATATCTTGCAAAGATACATGCAACCTTTACAGACAAAAAAGCCAATATGTTACATGTGACTGCCACTACATAAATAGTGCTTGCATTGATGATTTGATTCGGCCTAGAAGGACTCCCATATTACTTTATAGACCTATGTTTATGTCAAAACAACCGAACTAATACAACTGCTCAGTCTGCTCTGAATATCCTAGAAATCTTGTTTAAATTTCTAAAGTAAAGTGTACTCATATTTCGCAAAGAAATTGGTAAAGGGCACAGCTGCCCCCGCTGCCCCACCCCCTGCCCAAAGGGAAATGGAGGCAGCAGGCCCTGCTGCCCCTGTGCTTGTGTGTGTGTGTGTTGTAATATTTGAGGCGTTTATATGCTAGTTCCCAATGCTAGGGTCTAGACTCACGCCTGGGACTGCCCCTGTGCTTCCAGCGCCCCTGGTTTTATTGCTGCCTGTGATCTATCCACCAGTAACTCTGTTGGTAGAGAATTAAATCATTAAAGAGTTACTTCCCTTAAACAGCAGTTTTGAACAAAATTTGTCATATTCATAAGTATTAAACCCCACAGGATATTGCCAATGAACCTCATATGAGAGAACAAAATTCTGTTAAACCCACATTATATGGCCAGTGAACCCCGCAATAGTGAACAAAATTCCCCGTGGGCATGGCCATTCCACCACACATTTATGGCGCTTTTAGCCCGCTTATTATGTCCTGATAACCCCTCACATATAGGTGGTCCTAGGATGCTACTCATAAATTGCCTTTGTACAATGATGCAGCCCACAAGTTAAAAACTGCACAAGTATCTCTACGTTGGTACGCCCGTCCGTCCGTCCATCCATCCATCACTCCGTCCGTCCATCACTCCGTCCGTCCATCTGTCCGTCCATCACCCTGTCTGTCCAGCTGTTTGTTTGTATGTCCGTCCGTCCGTCTGTCTATCTGTCTGTCTGTCAAATTTGTGACATTCTGCAAAGACTGTTTTTGTCGCATCTATAGCGCTTTCGCATGTGAATGTCGGTAACTTAAGAGATACTCATTATATCGGTTTTACCCAGCTTATGAGAGATGCGGGCTTTTCTCTACATGTTTGTTCTAAGCTTTTCTGGGAGCATATGATTAGCTCAGCTGACCTGAAAGATTATGGCATGCTGATCGTCCATCCGTCCATCTTACGTTCATCGTCCATCAGTGGGTAGGCTTTAACATATCAAACGGGAATTTTGATTGGTGATTCTTTTTAATGTCCATCTTGGATTTTCCTAAGAATCTTCCGTAAATCATATAAAACATATTTCATCCAAAACCACTACTTCGCCTAGAAAGATCGTTTTGTGGTAGGCTCTAGAACAGATATTCAGAATTTTGTTTGGTCGATTTCTTCGGTGGCTCCATTGGATTTTCATGACATCTTCCCGAAATCCGTTAAAATGCTATTTTCCACGTTAGTCAATGCCCCAGTTTCACCAAAACGTGGGTGGAATGATCATATTGCGGTACACTTCAACACGTCTAACGAGCATCCTGGAAAAACTATATTGATTTGATCATTTGTTTACTGGACTTTATTTAGCCTGAGAAGAGATGACATTTTAGAGCTTTATCTGACATCTGTTGACAAAATGATCCTGTATGTATGTGCTACAGGCAAATCCATTTATGCAAAACGGGTATGCATATACCTGACCGATACGAAGGAGTTACCTATTACTGCCTCAAGTGCACATCAACAGCTTACTGATGGAAAGCATCTCATCACGAGGTAGTGTCAGAGGTTAGACCAAACTTGGACGGATATGGCCTTAGAGCGGAGTGCAAACATAGACATCATGTTCAACGGAGTAATCATTGGCATGAGTAAACATCCAAGAACTATTACGCAGTGAAGTACATGGTTCCTTATAGCACACGAGAGGGCTTCAGCTACAACCGCTTCAAGTTTAGTGGCTGGACTGCATGATGTCGGTGACAGGCGTAGGACGGATCGGCCGGACAGGTACGGACCATCCCAGCTAAGCTGGGTATGACACGACCATTCCGGGTACATTCCTAGCACGCCCCCCCCCCTAGGTAGGACGCACGCATGTATAAAGCCATATGAGAGAGGTTTCTATAAAAAGTCCGTATGAACGTGTAGCGCGCAAGAGCACATGTCAGAGCTTCCCTGGCAACATGTGTCAGTATTGGAAGAGAGTGTATACTTATAGTGTACATAGTTGGTACTTGTGATTTCTTCAAATCACTCCATTCTCGCTGTACGGATCAAGACCAGAATTAAACGATGATTTCAAAACCGTTTACCTTTTTAAAATCGGACCAGAAATAACCGAGTTATCCATAAATGTCTCACTAAAATTATTTTCAAAATATTACTTGGACGTCGTAATCGCGTGTGTGTATTAAGTGAATGGGGAATGCACTGATGACGTGACCGCTACGTCACCCTTTTAGGCTGCCCGCTGATTGGCTACTGCTCGGCCGCTGATTGGCCGGGGCACCCTGCCTCTGCCATCATGAGTAGTATAAAAGAAGCAAGAAATCAAGATTCGAGAGCAATTCGGCGAGGAACAGCCAACAGCAAGGTTGCTAGACCAGATCCTGCACCACAGAAGTTCCTATCGGAATTCAGATCTCCTGCACCGGTCAGCAATCTTGTATCCGCAATCACAAGTTTTTGTAAGCCCTAAACTAAATAAATAAGAAGGACTCCCTATCCGGAACAACTTACAGAGGAGCTTCCCTGTGGATGGGCCTTGTGGCTCAATGTAAATTTTACATGATGTAGAGCCACGGTGATTCTTGGTGGATAACTCACCGGATCTTCCGGACCACGCTGAAAAGTGGTATCAAACTTTCGCGCAACATGTCATGTGTTTAATTAACTTTTAGGCCACAGTCTCGTGGGACTCTGCCTGGTACACCGCAAGAGCTATGCGATGTATCCTGCACAGTGTACCCAGTTATGTATCTGCAACATTTAATTACCACAGTAGCCCTCTTTGCTATGGGCAACTTTCAAACTACCATCGCCAGACGGACACTTTTTAATTTAGTGTGTAAATTCATGTATTAGTTATTCTGGCTATCTTATGGACATCTCTCTACAGCTCTTCCTCTTCACCGTGTTGAGAGTGAGCCGCCTCAACAGTCTTCCTGCAGAAATCCTCCCAGCAACTTCGGAATCATGCCACCTCATGCTACTCATCTGTAGCACATCAACTAGTGATTTAAAAACTCTTACCATACCGATGACCAATGAGGTAGTCAAGTAACTATACTATTGTGCTATTTATTAATTGCGTAATAAGTGCTGATGACTAATAGGTACCTTCCCGGTCGTGAGACCGCATTTTTATATTTTCTGTTTACAACTAACAAGCACCACAACGTCCTATGACCTGATTTACTGTTAGCACTGTACTAGTTAGTTATGTATATGGCAAGTAGCCATCCTAGTTATTTTGTTTTGTTTATATAAAAACTCTAGGACGCAGTACGCTAGGCTATAACATACAGCAACCTTATATCCGCATCACTATTCCCCCCCCCCCAAGCCCGCATCAATTTTACACTGAGGTCACTGATCATGCTCACATTGCTCGAGCCTGAAATGTGTCCGACTAAACCTGGCTATTCTAGCTCGATAGGATAGGTTTAAAGTAGTTAGGGACAATCTCTCCATAAGAGACATATTGTGTACGCCTCTTTTCCAGCAGTCTAGCACACCGGCTAGATGATATAAATTGGCCAATTACCTTAGGGTCTCTTAGTAATGATGACGGATTGTCTCTTTCTACGTTCCTCCAGCTGCAAGGCTTCATAATAATTGGCTGGACTCCCAATTGACACGTTGGCAGGATTCGACTCTGGGAAACTTTCTGTTTCCAAGCGGTGAAAACTAAATTGTCGATTTCGCGTACACTCCCCCTGTATCTTCGGATACGAGTTAGTTTAGATACCCCTGCCAAGATAGGAAGCACCGCGAAAAGAAATTATATTATGTAACCCCGGCCTGCAGTGCATCTCTGGGCATTCTGGAACATAACCCTAATGACAGGTAAAATGTTAGTTCCGTAACACATGGGTGGCGGACGAGACGCAGATCTCCATTCGGCTCAGTATGGTGACTGGGTGCGGTCTTAGAGCCCACCACGCCCTCACGGGAAGGTCACTAGGGATGGATATCTGCCTCTTACTACCGCCATAAAAATACTATTGGGCTTTCTACGCACATGTCCGCACACTGTCTTTCTGAGGAAGATGCTATGCGGGGCGACCGTCAGGAAGCCGGGCATCTTCACCAGTTAGACTTATGTGTCAAAAGATAGGTAGGAATCCCTGCCACTTGCGGCCAAAACTTGGAAGCATATCTAACAACTAAGCAGTAGGTTAGAATTTAGCAGAAGGCCCGCATAAATAAAAGCAGCAACTACCAATGCAGTATCTTTGGACCAACATAAGACGGTGACCTATGAATTCTTCGGAAGTCATCCGACCCATCTACGCGTAAACCAGCGTGCCTCACATTAATTATAATCTCACTAGGATTGACCCACTGCACATAACTTTTTGTTTGAATGAAAGAGTGACCCTTTTTGCCAGCTCTTTTCCTCTGCTTCGGCCTTGAAGGCATTTCCCTGTGACGGAGGCCCACACGAGGCACTTTCCTCTCGCAACAATATTATTTTGTGTGTGTTATAATTGGTTTATATTAAACTATTTAAGTAGCCTCATTATGACGCTCCCTTACGGGGATACCGCGCTGCTCGTGGATTTGATCATGTGCCAAAACTGAGAACTCGTGAGCCGTTTTCTGAGTAACGTGGTTTCCTTCAACAAATTTCCTATGTACAAGTAGGCATCGGTTCTCAAGTTGCAACAGATCAGCCACATGGATGCTGAGCCATCGTGCATAGTGTACATGATCCAGGGTAAACATCCACGGGATAATCTTACAATAATTATATGGAAATCCGCAACGAATTAATGCTTGGCGAAGCGAGGGGCTGGCATACAATTACTTTTACTGGAGAAAACGTGTAGACCAATTGTTTTGAGTAACGAAAACTTGTTCCTAGGAACATGTGTGTACAAACGTTTAGCAATAATACTACTAATTTACAAATGTTACAACAACAACGACGATGACGACGACAACGATGCCGACGACGACGACCACAACAACAACAACAGCAACAACAACAACAACAACAACAACAACAACAACAACAACAACAATAATAATAATAATAATATATTTTTCAGCATGTTTATCTTTTTAGAGTATTGTAATGGGTAAAATCATAACCAGTGACCCAAGAAACCCTTAATTTGGCATCAATTCCAGCACTCTACTCCATCTAGTTCTTGAGTAATGCAGATTTTCCGCTGGGAAGGCGGCCATTTTGAATCCGCCATTTTGAATGGGTTCGCTTGGTAGAATCAGGTGGCACCGTATCTAATTATGTTCAGCATACCTTAAACCACCTATATGCCAAATTTCATGCTTTCTGCCAGAATGGAACATCTTACCTCAAATGTGTTACATATCCGCCCAACTAAACGCATTAATTGCCAAGCCGTTATTATTGAAATTCTATTTGCATGTCGGGAGAGGACGATATTTTTTGTAAATTTCTCGCTGCAATGACTGACTCCCTGAGGCAGCTAGTCATCCCAGTAGTAAATTTTCAAAAAGTTGTCTTACCTTTGCCCGCAAATCTACATTCAGTAATGTCAAATTTCGGTTTTTCTTAGCCCATCTTGACCATCAAAGGGTGAATCATCGTTGCTCGATATTGATCTGTCCCGGACAGGGGTCAAATACGTATTTTTTTGTCAAACATCAGGAAACAAGCTTTAGACTTGTGCCAACTTAACCCTATAATGGTCAGGCTGACTAAAACGACCTCTGCAATGGTGTCTATGAATTTATTTTTGCAGGCAGAGATTAAGTTTTTTTAATTTACCACTGCAATGAATTGCTCGGTAACCGAGCCAGTCATTTCAGTGGTAACACTTAATAATAGGCTAAATCGATACCATATTAATACTACATTTTTGCAGCAGAATGACAAATACGTGTACACGTGTACACGTTCGTCAAAACTAACGTGTACACGTGTACTGGTATTGCCCTAAATGCACACCCCTAATCTGAATGTATTGTGGCTCGCGGGGGGGGGGACATGCTGGTCCACCGATATATATGCGCCCATCGCACCGCAAGTGCACGATGACCAGGATGACTGGTTAACTGCGGACCTCAGGGATGCAGATCCCATATGACGTCTCTCCATGACGTTCTAGAGCCGGTGGAACACTGATGTTCCGATGGGGCCATGTGACCACTGCCGCCGAGATTGAACCACATGGTGTCGTCCCAACTATTTGTGTCACCAGTGTGTCTATCCATACTAATTTAGAGAATGGAACAATTAGAATAATATACTAGAAATATAAATAAGTACTATACAAACAAGGTGAATAATTTGGCAGTAGAATGAGCACAATAATACAGATATAGAGCTAGCTGGTGTCCTTTCTACGTGGTGTCGCCGGAGGTACCACACAGATCCTTGAATCCACAGGCGTATCCCCGCAAGAGACGCATCCGCATAAGAGATCACTGAGTAACTTAATATAAGTCAATATACCCCTAACGTACACAGAGAGGACAATGTTGCTGCGAGAGGAAAGTGCCTTGTGCGGGCCTCAGTCACTGAATGTTTCATGATGGTGTGAGAGGAAGGTGGCTCGCGTGGGCCTCCATCATAGGAATTCTCGCTGTTGCCAGAGGCAAGTGCCTCGCGTGGGCCTCCGTCACAGGAAAATGCCTTCGACGCCGAAGCGGAGGAAAAGAGTTGGCAAAAAGGGCCACTCTTTTGTTCATCTGAAAATGCTAAATGCTGAAAATCCTAGTGAAGCCATAATTAACGTGATGCGTACTAGTTTACGTGAAGGCGGAATGAGTGATTTCCGCAGAATTTCTACGTCACCGTCTTATGTAGTTCCAAGATGCTGTATTGGTAGATGCAGCTTTATTTATGTGGGCCTTCTGCTACAGTCTAACCTACCATTTAGTTGTTAGAAACAAAAACTAGTTTTGGCCGCAAGTGGCAGGGATTCCTGCCTATCATGAGATACAGCTGTCAAATGGGCGCAGAAGCCTAACTTCCCGTAGGTCGTTTTGAAAGAGCATCTACCTCCACAGACAGTATGCATACATGTTACATCGCAACGCATTCGAATTTGATGAAAATCCGGCTACCTTGCTCCACAACCACATAAAATATCACCTGGACAATGGCTACATTTCACATAAGCAAGTTTGATCACTGACATATCGTTAAGGTAGGGATAGAGAGGCGACTATCCATCGTGAGCGTCCTTCCCGTGAGGGCGTGGCAGATTCCAAGATCCTTCCCAGACACTCCAACGAGGTGGATGGAGATGTGCGTCTCGTCCGTCACCGATTCCTGCAGATCTAACTTCTGACCTGTCATTAGGATTAAGTTCCAATTCACCAAATATGCACTGTGGGCTGGTAAATAAACTCACATTTATGACTATATTTTTTCACAGTGCTTTCCTTCGTTGGCAGGGTTACCTAGCTAACAAGTATCCGAGGATACAGGGGAGATGTATGTAAATCAGCACTTTAACTATCACCGCTCGGAAACCTCCGATAGTTTCCCAGGGTCGGATCCGATCAATGTGCTGATGGGACTTCCAAACCATTATAAAGCAATATGGCTGGTGGATCATGGAAAGAGACAATAACTTGATATATACGAGGCCCTATAGGCATTTGGCCAATTTTACACAACCTTGCCGGAGTGCGGGGCTACATTATCGCAACAACCGGAAAAGAGGCGTACACTATATGTCTCCTAACGAAGAGATTGTCCCTAGCCACTTTAACTTACCCTATCGAGAGCTAAATAGTAAGGTTTAGTCGGTAATATGCCAGGCTCAAACAATTAGAGCACGGTCAGCGACCTCAGTGTAAAATTGATGATGGTGGTATTAAGTGATGCGGATATAAATGTTGCTGTATAGTATCTCCTAGCATACTGCAGTCCAAAGTTTTCTACAAATAAACAAAACATATTAACTGGATGGCTATCTGCCATATACAACTAACCAATGCAATAAGTAGATAGTAATTAAATTAAGGAACTAAGTATCATAGACTGATAAACTTAGACAGTGCGGCTAGTTGAGAGCACCACAGTAAACAAGAATAATATTCACAGTAATAAAGAAATTATAAATTGCAGTCCTAAGACCGGGAAGGCACCTATTAGTCATCAGTACCAAGTACGGAAATAACAATTAGATGTACAATAGTATAGTTACTTGAGTACCTAATAGTCATCGGTACAGAACAGGCTACTATGTTACTGAAATTGAGGCACTAACATATTCATAGCACGAGTCGACGCGTTCTCTGGAGCTGGCGAGATTTCCGCAGGCGATTCCCGCAGCTGGTTTCCACAGGTTGGCTCCGCAAACTGACTCCTCCAGGCAGGGTAGATACGGTACACACTCAGGACAGTGAAGCAGCGCAGTGAAGTAACATCTATTAGATAGTCTCTGTAACTAAATCACAATTTAGCTGGAAGTGAGAAAGTTTTTTGTCCGGTGACGGAAGTAGTAATGTTGAATGTTGCCCATTAACAGAGAGGGCCGTATACAAAGTTAAGCAGTTATATAACTTGGCACATGATGCAGGATGCATCGCATAGCTCTTGCGGTGCACCTAGCAAAGTCCACCAGACAGTGGTCAAAAAGTTAATTAAAATACACACGACATGCAGTGCGGAATTTAATGTCCACTTTTCAGCATAGTCAGCAGATCCGGTGAGTCATCCACCAAGAATCACCATAGCTCTACATCATGTAGGGATTACATCTCGGGCCCGCACAGCCCCTCCCGCAGAAGTTGTGTTAGGAAAGTCAGGATGCAGAAGGTCTAACTTTAAATTAGTGTATTACTCTCGGATGGCCATCCGGGAGTATACAAAAACTGGTGGAAGCCCAGGACGTCCTACCACCATGGATGTGAGAAGTATAAGTGAGAATCACTGGTAGGTCAGCAAGTTACATCCATCCTCATGATGGTGCAGAGGTCCTGCGCGGGCCGGCTTCCACCCTGGCGATGCTCCTGATCCTAGATTTTTCACCCCTTTTATACTCGCTGTGACATCAGAGCTGTGCGCCTCAACCAATCATCGGCCGAGCGCCAGCCAATCAGCGTGCTGATATACTGGTGACGTATCGACAACGTGTACAAATCACTCTGTATTTAGTTTAATATATACACACGATTACGACGTCATAGCAATATTCTAAGTATAATTTGCGGGGAGCTTCGACGATAACTCAGCCATTTCTGGGCCCATTTTAAAATGGCTTACAGTTTTAGAAAGCTAGTTTAATTTTGGTCCTAAATCCTACAAAGAACAACGAGAAGGGATGAATTATAAACATTTATGAGTACCTACTCGGTACACTATAGGCATGCACTCGCTTTCAATTCCGAGATGTGTTGTCAGGTAAGCTCTGACTCGCGCGCATGCACACGACGTGTTTTATCGGACTTAGCCCATTTTTTTTATGAGAAACCTCTCTAATAGGGCCTATGTACGCATACTATCATACCCAGGGGTGTGTGCTTGGAGCCAATCTGGCGCAGCCGTTCCGTACCCAGCTTTGCTGGGACGGTCAGTACCCATCTGGTCGGTCCGCGCTACACCACCCCCTCCTAGTTTGACACCCATGGCAAATGATCATGCATGGTGGATCTAGCGCACGGGAGTATGCTAGGCGTGAATTATAGACTTCCCGAGTAGGTGCGCAGCCGAGAGGAGAGTGACGCAAAAGACGCGTGTTCATAAGAAAGAGCACATAGGGTGCTAAAGAGTTTGGGAGGGAGGCATACCATTGATTTTAACTTTTGACCTGGAATACTTTTCCAGGTCTTTTCTTTTTTTTGTTTTTATTTCTTGGTGCGTGCATATTTTATTATTTAGAACTGATTTCCTAAACAATAGCTCGCATGGATGTTCTCTTTAGTGCGGATAATAATCTTTCCAACGAACCACAATTACAATACAGTAGAATGTATATAGGCTATATAATCATGTAACTATAACCGACAAGAGTATCACAGATTGGTTTAAATACAATGTGTATCCCGGGTAAATAAAGGGATGCACATAGATATGTATATATATTGGTGGTATGCATATTGATTATATGAGCAGATGCATACAGTGCGGATTCCGCGCAAGCAGCTTTTGCTGCCCCAAATCCACCCCATCGTACTGACGTGGGGTTTAAAAATAATAAGAAAATATTATATAATAATAAAGTAAAAAGACTAGTTAATCAGGCATCCCCAGCGTAGCTGAGACTGCATGACGGGATTATGACGTACTTGCGTCGCACACGACATGTTTACAGCACAGAAATATGCAGCAATTATTTTATGGTGAGACACAGCTACGCAGGAACATTGCACAGCTGTGTAGGATGACCATAGTCAGCCTAGGGACTGGGTTTCGATTGTTAAAAACATATATAATAATAAGAAAAGTATTTCAAAAATAACCATAATAATAAATTTTGTATTTCACACAACTATTGATAAATCCTGTTGCAACCTCAGCAATATTGTCCACAAACATCTGCGGTGAAGTTTCCCCAGCGGGTCTGGGTACCGCGAGTCATACAGGATGGACGTGGCT
The DNA here is from genome assembly GCA_034401795.1 of Chaetoderma sp. LZ-2023a. Classification (NCBI taxonomy): domain Eukaryota; kingdom Metazoa; phylum Mollusca; class Caudofoveata; order Chaetodermatida; family Chaetodermatidae; genus Chaetoderma; species Chaetoderma sp. LZ-2023a. The sequence continues at coordinate 116,963,555 of CM067360.1, read as the reverse complement.
GGTGATCCTCTGCTGCCGATATATCACTACTATACAGGGCCATTTCTGGAAGGCTATAGCTGGAAGATGGTGGGGATGTGTCCATCGAAGTGCTGGTGGTGTCGGAAATGATGACTGGTGATGTGCAAAGTGGCGGTGGTGAGGTGACTTCTGACATCACTGTCGTTGTTGACATGGTTGGTGTGGTTCGTGCTGCTGGTGAGTTGGATTACAGTCGCCAGAATGGTGATGTGTTTGCGGATGCTGCTGCTGATGCTGTGGCGGATGCGGTGCTGGCAGATAGCTTCTGGATCTTTGTGGACTTCAGAAGTTTACTCACGGTTGTCCTTGGCATGGTGCAGATTTCTTGTGAATGTGCTATGCATCTCTTCCCGGCGTAAGGACGTTCCGGTGTTGTTATCTTCCGTATTGCTGGGTCCATTGGTGTGCTGTTGCGTGGGTGTGAAGTGATGCTGGTTCTTGATGTGGTGGTCGGTTTTGCTTCCATAAGGTGGGTCTCCTCGTCAATGATAAGGCTACAAGGTGATACAGATCTATCCGAACTGTCCTGTAACGCTTGTTTTGGCGCGGACATCGTAATAACTACTGAAATGGGCTGGCCAATTCCGGATGCTGATGCTGGTGACATGCATGATGCGGACGGTGGCGTTGCTGCAGGTGCTGCCGGAGTGGAAACTGCATGTGGTGCTGGTACCATTACTGCAGATGTTGCCGGTGCAGATGATGCTGTTGGTTCCATCATGATGGTGGCGATGGTTGCATAGTGGCTCGAGGCATGCTGTGTTGCGGATGCGGTGGTTGCAGTTTCTGGTCGATAGTGCGGGAAGTCTGATTGTCGCAGTTTCATATACGTTTAGTTTTGGCCATCTTCTTCATAGGGAGCACATTAATAGGAAGTCTAGTTTCGAAATGAGTGTCTAGCACTTCAGTGTTTTCACTTTGTTCACCAGGCTGTAATGTAACTACAAGCACACGATGTGTATCCGTCAATGCGTGGGTCACACCATAACTGGTAGCGGTATAAAGGTATTTGCAGTCCGTACAAAAAGCTTTCTGCATAAGATGGGCATGATTGACATGCACCATCAAGTCCAAATTACAGGAGCTGTCCATTGAGCTGAAATGCTGAGCATGGATATTTCTTTCAAGATTGTGCTGGCGTTGACTCTTCTGAACTGTCAGACAAGGCAAGGTCCTCGGCAAGTGAAATCTTATTTTCGCATATTAATGGTGGTGCGGACCGCCTAACCTAATCAGATTTTTCCTAGGTCTTCATAACTTTCCTGGCCAAGAAATATATAATAGAAGTGATAAATTAATAATAAGAAAAACAGCAGAATTTGGTTTGCGACACGAAAGTAGCCTAATGCTTGTTCTTCCCTTGTGTCGAGTTTTTACGGGAAGACGAAGTTTCAGTGCGTGATCTCCTCCGTTTATACTTTTTGGTGACGTCACAGGAGAGCGGATGACCACACCCGTAAGTTCCAGGGTGATTCGGCAATGCCCTATAAGGAAAGTTTTGATTTATTAAACCTGGAGTGATATGAAGTTTTCCTCCCATGTAAAAGGAGTAATTATAATTATAGGAAGAAATGTATATCACTTTCGTCTCTACTCGACGGGAAAACAAGTCTCTGATCAACGCAAAAGCTCGGAACTACTTATTCCTGTGGATGTTCACCTTTTAATTAGTGTGAAGCGGTTTTACAGATTGGATGCTTATAAATTTGCCTGTTTTAATTTCAGGCTGGAGTGCCCGATGGGGTATGGGAGAGCCCAGTGTGCCAGCGACAATTGCCCTGACTCACCCCTCTCTTCTCTTCCATCACGCCATGGTAGTTGCGCGTTTTGGGTGGCTCTTGTGTTTAAAGCCTTGATCCAATTTACTGGAAATAGAAGTGGAAGTCACGTGGTTCTTTGTTGTAAAAGCACGTGGTTGATCAGAAACTTAGGCAATATTTACGTAATGGGGGAGTGTTGATGCTGATGAATATTCGTTGTTGATGCGAAAGACGGAAATATGTTTCAACTCTGTTCCTCAGAACAGCATCCCTATATGCACGTGATCTTATACATGCGTCTATGTCCTGTCTGTAAGAATGTATTCCAGCCCATGTCGATCTTGTGTGGGAATATGTAGGTAAGAGAATATTTGAAATTCTCCTTGATGTTATGCTGTCGAAGTTTTGATGGCGCTTCATCACCCCGTGCGCTAATGATCTGTATACACGGTAGAACGATGGTGTTCTTAATCAAAATTAGGACAATTTTGCTGTCTATAATAATTGTTGGTATAAACAGATTCATTACTTGCGGAAATTAGGTATACTAACTCCACCAAGCTGGACTGTGTTTTCCGGGTGGGTGGACTGCCAAACATCCTCCTCTGTGGGTAGGACAAGTCCCATCACTACTTAGACCAAACGTAATTTATTATAATACAGCTCGAAAAATTCGTGCCACAGTTTACAATAACAATGCTGTCGTATGGGGATTGTGAATGCAGCCATCCTGAGTGTCTATGTTTCTGTCATGTTGGTGATTTTCATTGATATGCGTGGCTGGTTATCTGAGGACGATTCTTGTGCTGTTGTGACGGGTGACGTTTTTATCTTCAGGCGGGGGAGGAAGTAAGTGAAGTGCGGTGTCAACTTTATCGGACATGATGTATTTCACTCTGTAATGGGTGAACCCATGGGCAGGACAGAGTTACTTTAGAGCGTGGATGACGAAGAAGGGTGTTGTCGTAACTTGAATCAATCCATTATCGAATTCAACTTTTCGGTAGCAAATTCCTACTCGTGACGGATAACAGACTGTGGGCATCTTGCACTATTAATAATATTGACTGTTATTATGTGTAAATGAAGTATTATGTTTTTAGCTATTTCCGTACGACGGTTCCAGGGGGAAGTGGGGAATTGCCCCGTAGCATGTACTGTAAATGGCTGTGGTGTGCTCCTTTCCGTATGATCAGTTTTCCGCAAACCGGATAAGAAGGTGATTGCGGAAAATAGACTGGTGTTGATGGTGGTAGTGTACTGTTGTAGGGAAGTCCGGGCTGCTGTGTGACACTGGTGTATTGCGGATAGGGCATATCCAGGTTTCCACGCTGGTGAATGCCAAGTCTGTTGTAGTTGCGGAAAAGTCAGGATCGCGGGAAATGATATACTTCCCGCATCGGTGCAAGAGGAATGTTGCCAAAAGTCGTGTCTCTAACTTTTTCGATTTAAAACATTAGGTGCTTGCTATATCTTGTTGTTGCTGATGTTGATTGTCTCTGTTATATCCTCTCTATAACAGGATATGTATGTAGTATTCGCGCAATGGTGAATTGACATATCCAGCCTTGTGGTCAAGTGTGTTCTGTGTGCTCTTGGATTTCTGTGTCCGGTGTGGCATCCTGACTGCTCACGGTGTGGATTGGCATGCAGTTTTGGTAAGGGTTGCCCTTGGAAAGGGGGAGTTGTCATCTCCCCTTACACGATGGCTGGTACTATACCATAGTTTTTAATCACTGGGAATAATTGAGCCGAGAGTCTGCTGAACAGGCTGCTTCCCTGCCCATGGCCTGCGGGGGTGGGTTGGGGGTTGGGTTGGTTGCTGCGGTGCGGGATGCCACCTCCTCTGTAATAGCGGACCTTCTCATATCTGAAGATGAACAGTCTACAGAGGACGAGTGGAGTGTGAAATGGACAGGACGTGTGATGTCGGAACTTGGTGTCTAGATGAGAGACGCACATTGGAGATGGGGCGGTGGTGGTGCGGAGGGTAGGGGAGCACTTTGGCTGGGGCGTGGTTGCGCAGTTTCGGGGCATGGTCGGTTACACCGAGTTGTGCGGTCTTGCTGTTCTCCAAAACGAGCAAAGGCCTCATCCGGCCTCTTCACTTCCATGCTATTCATTACATGTTCTACCCCACAAGAAGCATGGCCCAGGGCAGCCTCAGCTTCAGCTTGTGTTAACTCTATAATGGGTGGTATAGCATGAAGTGGGTGGGAATGGGAAGAGGTCAGCAGCACAACTTTTCCGTCCTTCACCTTGGACAGCACAAACAAGAAAGTCTTCAGATACGACTTCCCAGATCGAGTAGACCCGCACTGACGAGGGAGAGGGCGAGTGCGTATCTCGTCATCATCCTCAGTCTTAGTTGCTTGTTCACCGGACTCCTGGCTTGGTAGGAGAAGGTTTGGACTGGCACTGCGGTGCTCGAGACTAATGTCGGGAATACTCGTTTCCATAGAGACATCCGTCTGGGTACCAGTGTCACATGGAATTCCCAGTCCGAGCTCTGGTACGGGGTCGTCACTGACACAAGTTTTAAGCCGATCAAAGTGGATGACTGAGGTCAGGCGTCCGAAATGCGGCTTCAGTTGGTCACGTCTGACGTCTTACCTACTACCACATAGGGGCCTTTCCACTGGTAACTCAGTTTACTCGGCACGTTTGCAGATCATCGCGAATTGTGTACCAAAACCATTCTTCCCGCTTCATATGGATCTCCATGCACTCACTGGTCGTGCCATGTTTTCTGACGCCGGTGTGTAGTGGATAATGTAGCTCTTACTAGCTCATGGGTCTGTTCTATCCACTGCCGCATGAGCTCTATGTAGAGAGATGGTGAATTTTTCTCCCCCGGAATCATGGGCCAGATCCAGTGACAAGGCTAATTCACGGCCTAACATTAACCATGCAGGGGTATGACCCCTGCTGGAATGTACTGAAGTGTGGTATGCCATGAGCACATATGGGAGTCATAGATCCCAACCCCGACAATCAAGGCGTGTTTCTTTATTATCTCCGTTAGAGTTCGATTAAACCTCACCACCATCCCATCACTACGGGGATGGTACGGGGATGGTACGGAGTCGTCCTTGTTTTGACAATATGAAACAATTTGCAGAGCTCGGAGATCAGCCGGCTCTCAAAATTACTTCCTTGATCGGAATGCAGCTCATAGGGCATTCCAAACCGGCAGAACACATTGCTTGCCAGATCCTCTGTGATTGTGGATGCCTCTTGGTCCGGCAAAGCAAATGCTTCCACCAACTTCGTAAAATAATCTTGTAATACGAGGATGTATTTGTTTCCTTCATCCGTCGTATTCAAGGGTCCAAGTACATCAACAGCCACTCGCTCCCACGGTGGACCAACAATTTTTACTTGTAGGGGTGCGTAATGGTGCTGGCCAACAGCGCATCTCTGACATGGGACAAATTTGACGACCCATGCCTTTACACTATCGCGAATTCTGATCCAGTGGAATCTCTGGTTTATTCGGGTTAATGTCCGCTCAACAGCTAAATGTCCGGCGTTATTGTGTAATTGTTGTAATATTGTTTCACGATAACATTCCAGAATCACCAGGTGGTTATTAATGTAGAGAACGCCTTACTGTATGTGGCATTCCTAGAACCCCTGATAGTAGTACTTAGCTGTTGCAGATAATGGTGTAACAGATTCCCGGGGAGGATGTACACCCTCCTGGATCCATACGTATATATTCCAAGTCTGCATATATGTTGCTTGTTTGTGAGTGACTTTCTCTGTATTCCACTCTGTGCACCGCAATTTTGGGAACACCGGAGATGGCTGTGTCATATGTGTCATGGTGGTGGCTACTTCGGGTTCATCCTCGAGCCCGATTCTGCTCAACGTATCAGCACTTCCATGCAGTTTGCCGGGTCTATGAACCACGGTGAGGATAAAAGGCTGCATGGATTCCTGCCACCTCGCTACCTGGCCCTCTGGATTCTTAAGGTTGCGAAGCCAGTGTAGGGAAGCGTGATCCATATGGAGAGTAAATGGGCAACCGTACAGAAAGTGTTTATAATACTTGACAAAGTAGACCGCAGCCAGTAATTCTCGCTTGGTGGTCATGTAACATTTCCGTGTTTTATTTAGAGTATGCGAACCATAACCCAGTACCTGCTCCATTCCATCCTCCAGGACCTGAGATAGAACTGCGCCAATAGTGTAAGCTGATGCATCAGTGGGCAGTATGAAATCGAGGTTAGGGTTAGGATGAGCCAGAATTGGAGCGGTCGTCAGGAGTTCCTTCAATGCCCTGAAGGAACCTTCACACTCACTCGTCCACTCGAAGGGTCGATCCTTTTCGGTGACCTTGAAGAGAGGTGATGCAATCTCACTGAAATGATGGATGTGTCGACGATAGTATTGACAGAGACCAAGGAAGCTCCTAGTTTCCATGACAGACACGGGGGTCTGCCACTCTGCCATGGCTTTTGTTTTTGATGGTTGGGTGGCCACTCCATCACCGGATATGACGTGTCCCTGGAACTCGACGCTCTGTCTGAAGAGATGACATTTCTTTGGTTTGAGCTTCAAGTTAGCTGTGTGGAATCTTGACAGCACGGTGCCCAGATTGGAAAGAGTTTGCACAAACGTTGGACCAAAGACGATTACATCGTCAATGTAACACAGACAGATTTCCCATTGCAGGGTAGTTAATACCTGCTCAATGAGATGCTCGAAAGTTCCAGGAGCATTGCACAAGCTGGAGGCATCTTGTGGAACTGAAAAGGACTGTCTCGGCATACGAATGCGGTCTTCTCCATGTCAGCCTCATCCATGGCTACCTGCCAGTACCCACTAGCTAAATCAAGGCTACAAAACCACTTGGCTCCAGACAAGGAATCTAAGGCCTGATCTATCTGAGGTGACGGATAAGCGTCTTTGATGCTGAGGTCATTAAGGCGGCAGTAGTCTATACTAAACCGCAAAGATCTGTCCTTTTTGCCTGCTAGTACAATGGGACTGGCCCAGGCAGCTCAATTATTCCAGTCCGCAACATGTCCTCTACCTGTTGGTGTGCCTCCACCTCCTTATGAATCGGGAGATGTCTAACGGGTTCACGTATGGGTCAGCTCCATGTCTTCTGATGAGAAACTATCGCGATATTTGAGAAGTAATTTCTGTATTTGTAATTTTTGGGATTGCATCCAACTGTGGCACGCAAATATAGGTCATGTACGTGTTCGGCCAAATCATCAGACGTTGTTGTTGTTGTGTTTGCAGTTGGGGCTGTTTCCAGTAATGTCACATTCACCAAATGGCCACAACAGACTCCTGGTTCAAGTGTTATTGGGTCTGCAGTGCCATTGAATACTCAGAAGGGTATATGATTTTAGTTGGTGGTGTCTACGATGATGCGGGGACTGGCGCATTGTGAGGCGAGCATGTATTCAGGTCGGGTTCCAGCATGGCTGTGTGAGTGTTGTTTCCTAATTGTGGTGCAGTGGCCCACAGGACCCTTTCCTGTCCCGGCTCAACTGTGGCAGTGGTCACTAATATCACCGCACATGTATCATATAATGACGATTCCGGTCCAAGGGGTATCCGTCGGCTGTGTATGCCTAGTTCCTGTTGTTTACAATGTATGATGGCTTCGCTGGCACTGAGGAAATCAGAACCAAGCAGGGTATCGTTTTGGATGGAGGCGATAACAAATCACTGTATGAATTGTATCTCCTCTATCTGTATTACGAGGTTTACTATGCCAGCCACGGGTATATCTGCTCCTGTAGCTGTTTGTAAAAAGATGTTTGTAGACCTACGGGGTGGCATCTTATGAGGTGGGATGCTCTCATATAAAAGCTTGTTAAAGACGGTGATGGAAGCTCCAGTGTCCACAGTGGCACTGGTGGAAATTCGGCTAAACAGACAGGCACACTTGTATATCACTTTATGGTAAGCCTGCGGAAGAGTCTCCAATGATACCATTTGAGGGAGTGATGGTGGTATGGTATCATTCTGTATATAGTCGGCTTGTTTCCGGATAGCTTCCATGAGTCCAGTTGGTGGCTGAGTATAGAAAGGGCCGACTCATCATCGCTGCTGCTGTGATTGCTTGGGCGATGACAGGGTCGGGGTAGCAGTGGTGGTGGCGTTGTTGCTGATTCTGTGTAAACTGTGTTGGTGTATACTAGAGTGCGGATAGGATTCTCACGTTTATGGAGGAGGGCTACCTGTGCGAGCCATTTTTACAACATGCCATGGGATGCTTAGTTGATGCACAGAAGAAGCAATGGCATTGTAGGACATTTCTTTTCTTTGTACGATGTTTTTTCTTGCGGATCCATGATGTTGAACGGGTGCCTTACTCAGAATCACTGCTAATGGTGCATGTTTGTGATGTGGCTGTAAGAGGCTGTAAGTTGCAAACCACTAAAGGAGACCAGGTTTTAGGTGCTTTGGTGGTGGGACATGGTGCTTGCAAAAACGTTGTTTCAGCGGAGGCGCTACAACCTACCATTGCCGTTTTACATAGGAAAGAAGGTTGTGTAGATGCGGTAAGTGTTGGGTCACATTTTATGCAGGGGGAAGATGGCAGTGCTGCAGATGTCGTGTGCATCATAGGCACCATCATAGAAGAAGCCGGTGCGGGTGAGTGTATGAGTGTAGGTTGTAGGAATATGTTGATGAGTAGGTATGGCCGCCTGACATAGTCGTTCAGAGGCAGCAGTTGAGCGAGGTTGTAGGGACTGGCACCGAAGTGACTGGGTTCGTCAGTCAACGGTTGAGGTTGTAGATGGAGGTCAGTTTGGACACCGTTCCCTCCAATAGCCCGGCTGACCACAGCCAAAGCATGTGTTTGGTGGTGGTTGTGCTGATGCTGTGGTTGATTGCGGTCTAGTGGTGGATTGTGTTGCAACTGTGGTGCTGAGTGTTGTCACGAGATTGGTGAGTTCTGAGATCTGTTTAGTTATCTCTTCTAATCTTTGTGCATGTTTTGTCTATTGCTATTGTTGTGCTGGTTCCCGCATCCTTAGGCGTTGTTGTGGGCTCTGCGATGGCATTGGCCATGCCCTTTCCCTCTAGACACGTGATTTTGACCAGGGTTTTCTGACTGCGTGTGTGGTTCATTGTTGGTGGCGTTTGCGGATGTAGGGTTTGATTTGGTTGTAGTTGCGACATTAACATCATTTACCTCATTAATTGGATGTAGTTGGAGGCGATTATTTTTGTCCCACTCCAAGAAGTTCTCGATCTGAACTGTGGTAGCCATAAGTTGTTGTAGGCTGCCGTGCTCCGTGAGAAACAGTTTTTCTTTGAGGGCGGGCTCTCCGCTCAACGCGTCTATGAAAGTGTCGAGATGTAGATGTGTTACACCTTCGATATTTGTGCTGGGGTATGGGCAGGTAACAAGATGACGGATGCGACTCACTAATTCCGTCAATGTTTCCTCTGAGCGTCGACGTAGATTCTTTAGTTGAAGCCGACTTGTTTCTCCGAGGGCGGTGTCGCCGAATCCTTCCGACAACGCGTTCTCCAGTTCTGTGTAGGATGGTGTGTAGTCTGTGCCTAAGTCTGCCAGAACTTGTAGTGCTTTTCCGGACAACTTTGCGGCTAAATACTCTCCCATCTGTTGATTACTCCACCGGTTTGTCCTACTTATGATCTCGAATTCCACTTTATAATTAGCCCAATCAGTCTCCCCGCTAAATTCGGGTGGATGGGAGAATGATCCGGCCATGTTCTTGTGGATAAGTAATTGGCGCGAAATCCAGTGGTGGTGCTGGCTAAACTGGTGAGAATGCAGACATTGGTCAGCGTGTAGGTGGTGGTGGTGGTGGTGCTGCTGTTGCTGCTGTTGCTCGTCGTTGTCCCTGACGATGCTGACACATTCGTAAAGGCAATTCTCGGTCATGATGGGTTGCACAGTACATTGGTTCTGCCGAATACCGCCCTGATGCGGGTCCATAGACAGGTGTAGGTATATAGACTGGTGGAGGCATGTCGTGTAGACAATGTGGACGTTCCTGATGCTGTGAGATGTATTCCTCGTACGAAGGCGGTGCAGGTGACTGATGTGAATGATGAGCATGGTGTGTACGTTGTCTGATGTATTGCTGGAATGGTGTAGCCATATCCTCCGGTTCGTTACGTGGTCCTGTTGGATAATAAGGAGATGATGCGCGATAAGGAGGTGATACGGGATATGGTACATGAGCATCCGGCCACTGATCACTCATTGATGATGTAGGTGAACATAATGGTCATGAATGTTGTGGTTGCCCCCATAGGGGTCCTTGGTGTGGTCTTCCGTGATCTGATGTAGATGGTGGTAGCCTATCGCGGAGATCCGATAAGGTGATGTATTGAGTTCCTGCCTGCGAGGCATTGCGGAATGTCCCCTCGCTGATCGGTGAGAACTCGTGTTGGCGCAGTGCTGGCCATTCCGCACCATTGAAATTTGTGACATTGTCGGTGAGCATGCGAGCAGTATGTCTATCGTATGATGCTATCTCTTAATCGAGGGAATACTGACTGTCGGATGAAGGAGACTGAAACTCATGGTTGTTGAGTGTAGGCGTGGGTTCGCTTCTTGTTCGAGCCCCACATCGGGATCAGTTGTAGCTCGCGGGGGTATGTGCTGGTCCGCCGATAAATATCCGGCCATCACACCGCAAGTGCACGATGGCCAGGATGGCTGGTTAACTGCAGATCTCGGGGTTGCAGATCCCATATGACGTCTCTCCACAGTGTACAAAGACCAACTTCTAGAGCCGGTGGAACACTGATGTTCCAGTGGGGCCGTGCGACCATTGCCGCTGAGATTGAACCACACGATGTCGTCCCAACTATTTGTCTCAACAGTGTGTCTATCCATGCTAATTTAGAGAATGGAACAATTAGAATAATATACTAGAGATATAAATAAGTACTATATAAACAAGGTGAATCGTATGACTGTAGAATGAGCACAATAATAGACAATATAGAGCTAGCTGGTGTCCTTTCTACATGGTGTCACCGGAGGTACCACACATATCCTTGAATCCTCAGAGGTATCCCTGCAAGAGAAGCATCCGCATAAGAGATCACTGAGTAACTTAATCTAAGTTAATATACCCCTAACATACACAGAGAGAACAATGTTACTGCGAGAGGACGGTGCCTCGCACAGGCCTCTGTCACCGAATGTTTCATGATGGAGCAAGAGGAAGGCATCGCCCACATGCCTCCGTCACAGGAATTCTCGCTGTTGTGAGAGGCAAGTGCCTCGTGTTGGCCTCCGTCACAGGAAAATGCCTTCAATGCCGAAGCGAAGGAAAAGAGTTGACAAAGAGGCCCACTCTTTTGTTCAACAGAAAATGCTAAGTGCTGAAAATCCTAGTGAAGCCATAATTAACGTGCTGCATACTGGTTTACGTGAAGGTGGAGCGTGCGATTTCCGAAGTATTCCCACGTCACCGTCTTATGTAGTTCCAAGATGCTGTATTGGTAGATGCTGCTTCATTTATGTGGGCCTTCTGCTACAGTCTAACCTACCATTTAGTTGTTAGAAACAAAGACTAGCTTTGGCCGCAAGTGGCAGGGATTCCTACCTATCATTAGATTCAGCTGCCCAATGGGCGCAGATACCTAACTTCCACTAGGTCGCTTTGAAATAGCATCTAGCTCCACAGACAGTATGCATACATGTTACATCGCAACGCATCCGAATTTGATGAAAATCTGGCTACCTTGCTCCGCAACCACATAAAACAATGGCTACATTTCACATAAGCAAGTTTGATCACTGACATATCATTAACGCGGGGATAGAGAAGTGAATATCCATCGCGAGTGTCCTTCCCGTGAGGGCGTGGCAGATTCTAAGATCCTTCCCAGACACCCCAATGAGTTGGATGGAGATGCGCGTCTCGTCCATCACCGATTCTTACGGATCTAACTTTTGACCTGTCATTAGGATTACGTCCCAATGCACCCAGATATGCACTGTGGGCTGGTAAATAAACTATCAAACTCACATTTATAACTATATGTTTTCGCAGTGCTTTCCTTCGTTCACGGGGTTAGCTAGTTAACAAGTATCCGAGGATATGGGGGAGATGTATGTAAATCAGCACTTTAAACCATCACCGCTCGGAAACCTCCAATAGTTTCCCAGGGTCAGATCCGATCAACGTGCTGATGGGACGTCCAAACAATTATAAAGCCATATGGCTGGTGGATCGTGGAAAGAGACAATAACTTGACATATACGAGGCCCTATAGGTATTTGGCCAATTTTACACAACCTTGCCAGAGTGCGGGGCTACATTATCGCCACAACTGGAAAAGAGACATACACTATATGTATCCTAATGAAGAGATTGTCCCTAACCACTTTAACTTATCCTATCGAGCTAAATAGAAAGGTTTAGTCGGTAACATGCCGGGCTCAAACAATTAGAGCATGGTCAGCGACCTCAGTGTAAAATTGATGATGATGGGAATAAGTGATGCGGATATAAATGTTGCTGTATAGTATCTCCTAGCATACTGCAGTCCAAAGTTTTCTACAATTAAATAAAAAATATTAACTGGATGGCTATCTGCCATATACAACTAACCAATGCAATAAGTAGATAGTAATTAAATTAAGTAACTAAGTATCATAGACTGATAAACTTAGACAGTGCGTCTAGTTGAGAGCACCACAGTAAACAAGAATAGTATTCACAGTAATAAAGAAATTAAAAATTGCAGTCCTAAGACCGGGAAGGCACCTATTAGTCATCAGTACCAACTACGGAAATAACAATTAGATGTACAATAGTATAGTTACTTGAGTACCTAATAGTCATCGGTACAGAACAGGCTACTATATTACTGAAATTGAGGCGCTAACATATTCATAGCACGAGTCGACACGTTCTCTGGAGCTGGAGAGATTTCCGCAGGCAATTTCCGCAGCTGGTTTCCGCAGGTTGGCTCCACAAGCTGACTCCTCCAGGCAGGGTAGATACGGTACACACTCAGGACAGTGAAGTAGCGCAGTGAAGTAACAGCTATTAATTAAATTACAATTTTTGTGGAAGTGAGAAAGTTTTCCGTCCGGCGACGGAAATAGTAAAGTTGAAGGTTGTCCATTAACAGAGTATACAATGTAAAGTGGTTATATAATTTGGCACACGGTGTGAGATGCGTCACATAGGTCTTGCGGCGCACCTAGCAAAGTCCACCAGACTGTGGTCAAAAAGTTAAGTAAAACACACACGACATGCAGTGCAGAATTTAATGTCCACTTTTCAGCATGGTCGGCAGATCCGGTGAGTCGTCCACCAAGAATCACTGTAGCTCTATTTCATGTAGGATTACATCCCGGGGCCGCACATCCCCTCCCGCAGAAGTTGCATTAGAAAAGTCTGGATGCAGAAGGTCTAACTTTAAATTAGTTTATTACTCTCGGATGGCCGTCCGGGAGTATACAAAAACTGGTGGAAGCCGAGGACGTCCTACCACCGCGGATGTGCTGTGTTCCGTAAGACACTGGTAGAAATGTGAATCACTGGTAGGTCAGCAGGTTACGTCCGTCCTCCTGATGGTGCAGAGGTCCTGTGCGGTGTGGCTTCCACCCCGGTGATGCTCCTGATCCTCGATTTTTCACCCCTTTTATATTCTCTGTGACGTCAGAGCTGGGCGCCTCAACCAATTATCGGCCGAGCGCCAGTCAATCAGCGTGCTGGTATACTAGTGGCGTATCGACCACGTGTACAAATCACTCTGTATTTAGTTTAATATATACACGCGATTACGACGTCATAGCAATATTCTAAGTATAATTTAGCGGGGACCTTCGACGATAACTCAGCCATTTCTGGGCCGATTTTAAAATGGCTTACAGTTTTAAAAGGTTCGTTTAATGCTGGTCCTAAGTCTTACCAAGAACAACGAGAATGGATGAAATCTAAATATTTACGAGTACCTACTCGGTACACGCTAGGCATGCACTCGCTTCCAATTCTGAGATGTGTTGTCAGAGAAGCTCTGATGCGCGCGCATGCACACCACGCATGTTATCAGACATAGCCGATTTTTGACGGGAAACCTATCTCATAGGGCCTATGTATGTGTACTATCCTACCCAGGGGGCGTGCTTGGAGCGAATCCGGCGCGGCCGTTCCGTACCCAGCTTTGCTGGGACGGGCAGTACCCGTCCAGTCGGTCCACGCTACACCATGTGTATTGTACAATAATCCTGTAATTGTAATATAATACAACACTCTAAATATAATATGGTGTAGATATGTTATTCTTTCGACTGGAAAGAGCAAATAAACCATAAAGTGTAAATAAAGCTGTATAATTCCTGGTATGTTTCAGCAGGGCAAATTTGGAGAGGACGCCTGTGCCAAACAAAGAAAGATATATGAGGGTTGTTTCACATCATATAATAGACAACAGTCTGGGTGGGCAGCCTATGTGGAGAAAGAAAGAGAACCATCAGCCAATGTGGAGAGAGAAAGAGATCCATAAAAAAATTCAGGCAGGCGGAGCCAAGGCAGTAGAGAACTATAGCGGCAGCCAGCCATGGAGGAATAGTGTATCAAATGGGCGGGGCCTAGCCAGACATTCGGTCATGACAAAGGAGCAGCTAAACAGCAGTCGCAGTCGACAGCCCAGCCATCTAATCATACTATGCTGAGTGCCTAGACAAGTGAATGGTTAAAGGACAATTCCGGGATTGGTAAAAGTGTACTTTATTTTAAAGACTATTATATGACTAACATATTGGATCCTAAATAAAAACAATAGACAAATAATACGGGTAACTATACCATCGTAAACATGGGATTATTTTATCTCCAGGGTGGCACCATTTTCTTGCAACGGGAGCGAGATTTCACGAGATCCTGACGTCATCCCCACACCAACGCTATCTTTGTCGAGCACGAAGACTGTACAGTAAATATGTATATGCATGGCGGCCTAACATGTGCTAATTTGTAATCGTTAGGACATTGTCCAGTTAAGCTAGTAAGTTTTTCAAGTAATTCTAGTATCCGAAGTCGGTGGGGAATCGTTAACCCTAGACCGCTGAAGCATAGATTCCATTTTCTCTATCCTATCAGAATGTGTTCATTTGGTAACGCGTATTGTCAAATTACTCAGCCGACTCAAGATACCGCTATAGCGTGTGTCGCAGGCAGTGTAAATATATATTCCAAGAAAGCATATGCTATGATAATATTGCCGGAACCACAGAACCGATTGTAATAATTCTGATACCTACCTGTAGCTGCAAATTCGACGATTTATCCAATGCAAGGGATGTTAGAATCGGCCTAGTGGTTCAAAGATACACTCTGCGGAATATACCACGCCATCAAATTTCAAACAAAAATTTCAGGATGCACTCTATCCATCATCCCATATCAGAATGAGTATTACAGCTACTATGACGGAATTTGCTGTGCCGAAGCTTTACAATGTTTTCACATAACGGGAAAAATTTCATCAAAATATCTTAATTATTGAAATTACTACAGCTTGCCTGGCAATATTGATCGGCGATGAAAATTCACAGATTTTATGTCAAAATGATAATTTATTTGGTGATAACTCTGGCAATATTCACGTGAGCAAAATTATGACAATACGCAAAGATAGAGTCTGCGAGACAAAAACCATCTCATGCTGAATTGTACCATAAAAGGATAACCTGTTCTCAGACCATATCTTAGATGAATATTTTTTAATATATTCCAATCTTTTGACCCTCTTGTCCGATATTAACATCCATTAAATCATATTAATCCAGCGGTCAGCACCTATTTAAGATCCTAGAATCACTGGAATTACTTCAGCGGTTTGTTTGCAGTAATCATTTACGTATACTTCCTTAAAATATATACCCACATTTATTGGCCTCGCTCCTCCAGTCATAGCAATAGTGGCAGTGCGGGGCTGACGTTGCTAGATGCGATAAAATGGCAACGCCCCGATGTGCGAAAAATTGTCAATTTTAGCGACTTTATCTAGCGATAGTTGGTTACGCTATTTCTATCTAGTTATTATTCTGGCGCAATTTCATTAAACATGTAATAATCTTTCAAACAAAGCACACTTTTTATCATCCCGGAATTGTCCTTTAAAGAAGCTGGTGCAGTACCCACTTCCTCCAGACATGCATACAGTGAAGCAGCCCCACTTGCCCCCTCCACATGAACAAGCATACCAGCAGCATTCTGTGCAGAAACACGCTGGTCACGCAGCTGCAGAGTAGAAAGTTGAAGATCAGAGCAACCAGCGTGATTTGATAGCTCTTTTGAGCCCCAACAACAAGTCAGCCAATCAGCGCGAGGGTTGCTACTTCTGGGAAAAGAGCCGGTTCCAGCAGAATTCAAGAAGTTGCACCTGGGAATCACACAGGTAGCAGATGGCAGAGTTTGATGTGGCCCCATTGATCAGTGGTGCATGCAGAACAATGTATGCACTAATGGGTGTCGGTCTCCATGGTAAGCATGGTCTGAATCCCACCTTGATATATAGGATATGGACGCTCTATATCAGTCCACGACGAACATTCGGATTAGCGGCCCAGGTGTCCAACTACTGCTGACATCAATCTACTAGAGGATACATAAAGACGGAAGCTTAAGCAGATCCAATCCTTACCAGACAGATGTGCAAACGTGGCAGTCTATGCTCTATTGGGAGCTGAACTGATGGAGGCAGTGATAGACAAAAGGGTCCTTTCACTCTTTGGGAGTATCTCCAGAAACCCTGGCAGGCCATACAATAAAATACCACCTTACTGTACAGCAGGTAGCTGTAAAGAGAATTAGTGCATCCAGCCAGTTCTCAAGGGTAAAGAAAATCCTCTTCAAATATGATGTACCATCTGCCTGGGAGCCGTTAGATAAACCAATGATGAAACAAAGATGAAAGACTGAGGAGATCTCTTTGAGAGACGTTAATGTAGCTCGCCGGGTAGTGTCGGGCTGTTCTGATGTCTCATGTCGACTCGCCACACTGTAGGTGCACGACGAGTGATGACGCTGGTTAGCATCCGGTCTCGGGGTGACGAACCTTGAACGAGACTGCCCTGCGGGAAACAAAAACTGGCTCCTAAGGCCGGTGGAACTTAATCGTTCTGGTGGGGCCGTTCGACCATTGTCGTGAACATTAAACACAACGGTCTCATCCCAAGAATTTGTGTCATCAGTATGCCTGTCCATAGCAATTTCGTGATCTATGGACTTACAAGATTTGATTTGGTGACCTACAAAATATAAGTCTATACAATGCGTTTACCTAACTAATTGAAAATTATGCCAGATAAAACTACAATAAGAGCATACGAAAATACAAGACATAGAGGCAGGTAGATGAACTTTTAAACATGGGGCTCCTGGAGGTACCACACAGACTCGTAGGTCCGCAGAGGTATCCCTACAAGGGAGGCTCCCGTACACGAGACATAGCTATTTAACTTAATATAAGTTTTTATACCTCTAAGCTGAAAGGAAGAAGGCTAATTCAGACGAGAAAGTGATGTACCTCACACGGGCACTACGCCTAATGCTAGTTTGGGTGAGAAGTATTATCCTGGCATGGACCGTCGTGTTTAACTCTTGTTTGCAGAAAACAGCTTGCGGGAACCACCCTGCGGGAACTTTCCAGCTTCTTGTTTTGTCTCTCTTCATATTCCTCTTAGCCTTGTGGCTTCTTAATTGTTTGGACATCCCTATCCACACCTAGCCTTGTGGCTTCTTAATTGTTTGGACATCCATATCCACGCCATGGGCTGATCCGACTCTATTGGGGTTTCCGAGCGGTGATGGATACTTAGTAGATAGTACTTTAAGCCAATGTAGGAAAGCACTGTGAAAAAACATGGATTAATTATTATCTTATTTACTGACAACCCTCCCGCACCGCAGTGCAAAACTGACAACTTGTATATAAACCTAATGACAGGTTAAACGGTTAGCTCCATAGGACCCGGTGACGGGCGAGATACGTATTCTCACCGAATTCTGTTAAAATGTCTGGGCATGATATTCAGATCTGTCACACCCTTACGGGAAGGACATTTACAGTGTGCATTCGTCTCTGTTACCCCCACCATAACGATAGGAGATATGGCCTAATAATGCTTCCGTGAAATGTAAACCATGTCCTGTAATGTTTCATGTGGTTGCAAAGCGGAATGTCTGGATTCTCACCCAGTTCAGGGATCCCGCTAAGTAACATGTATGAGCGCTGTCTACAGTATTGATGTCTTCGGGCATCTGTTCCCCGTGACAGCCATGTCTAATAGCTAGGTAGATATCAGCAAGTTGCGGCCTAAACTAATTCTTGTTCTGAAAATAACTAAAAGGAATTAAGCAAAGCAGAAGGCCCGCATAAATAAAGCCGTAACTACTAATTCAGCATATTAGCAATCACATAAGATGATAACGAAGGAATCCATCGGGAATCTTCCGTTCTGTCTTCACGTAAAACAGTATGCATCCCTATAGACATAATCTCACTAGGTATGGTCTTTTCTTTCTACAACATTTTTGTTTGAAATATTAGAGTAGGCCCATTTTTGCCTACTATTCTTCCCCCCCCCCCCCTTATTGTAGATTTATCTAGCATATTTTCAATTAGTTAGGTAAACGCATTGTATAGACTTATATTTTTAGGTCACCAAATCAAATCTTGTAAGTCCGTAGATCACGAAATTGCTATGGACAGGCATACTGGTGACACAAACTCTTGGGATGAGACCGTTGTGTATAATGTTCACAACAATGGTCGCACGGCCCCATCGGAATGATTGATTTCCACTAGCCTTAGGAGCCGGTTTTTGTTTCCCACAGGGCAGTCTCATTCAAGGTCCGTCACCCCTAGACCGGATGCTAACCAGCGTCATCACTCGTCGGGCACTTATGGTGCGGCGAGTCGAAAAGAGACATCGGAATGGCCCGACACTACCCGGTGAGCTACATCACGCCTGATCCCAGGGATGTAGAGAAGGCTGCTATCAAGGCGAAGTTATTGACTTGGTCTCATAATCTGCAAGGCAATACAGCCAGTTTCAATCAATACCAGTTAAATCCCAAATCTTTACTCTGCGGCACTGAAGTGGAAGATCGGCGACATCTTATTGCTATATGTAGTACCTATTCAGATCTCCGACAGCACTATGTAGAAAGACTAAAACAAATTCTCATAACGAGGCTTGAACCAGTTACAATAGACAAGATGAGGAGAGACATTGACAAATTTAACACTGGATTGCTCAGGTATTTTTCTGGCTACGACTCTACAGTGTGCAGTTTCGAGTGATCAAGTTGTGCAGAATGTGGAAAGATGCACCAGAGATTTAATCTACAAGATCTATGTTAGGTGGTGTCAACAGCTGAATCTCAGAATCTGACAGCTCTGAGCTCATTCTTCTGACCCAACTTGATTCTCTCATTACCCTCGATCAACATTAGCCCTGCTTTGCCAGTACATACCAACTATTGAA
Source organism: Chaetoderma sp. LZ-2023a (assembly GCA_034401795.1). Lineage (NCBI taxonomy): Eukaryota > Metazoa > Mollusca > Caudofoveata > Chaetodermatida > Chaetodermatidae > Chaetoderma > Chaetoderma sp. LZ-2023a. The sequence continues at coordinate 116,944,298 of CM067360.1, read as the reverse complement.
CTCTCTAGATTCACTACCCTGCACTGTCTTCTGTATAGTACATGCTTATCCGCATGCATAATAAGCTTCCAGTATGATAAACATCGCTGCTTTCTATATTGTCTCCTTTGTATATGCTGAATGAACTCACCTACTATCTGTTTCGCTTACTACTGCGATTCTAAATAGTATGCGCAAATTCGTGCTGAACACTCCTAATAGTAGAAGATTTATCCGATGCTTCGCTAAGTAACACTTACGTGTGTATTGTCATTATAATGTGTGATATAATAGGATATTGACCGATCACAAAGAACCCGACTCGACACTCATGGAAACTATTACTAAGATTGTATACCATGATTAAAGCCCACGTGCGCCTAATGCAGAGGCGGGAAATCACTTCTTAGCCTTCTTAGGATGGTATTATGGACTTAGGCATTTATTGCCTCTTCGTCCACGTCTTCATTTCTCTTAGGATAAACTTTCATTTCTCGTGACTTCCTGGGGACTTGTAGTCTGCTATGAAATCATATTTCACCTCTCGATTCTGCCAAAAAGAATCCAACCCAACCTCAAATGCAAACACGGTTTCAGCATTTATTATTTCTTCCAGTAAACCATTCCACATTTCCACCACTCTGTTTGTAAATGCATATTTTCTTAAATCTAGTATGGACTTTTTGTTTTCTAGCTCTAAGTTGTGACCCATTGTTGGTCTAACGGTTGCCAGCTCCAGCATGTCTGCCGTGACTTCACTGTCGTATATCCCTTTTAATATGTTAAACACTTCAATGGCATTACCTCTCAATCTTCTATACTTAAGTGTTGGTAACCCCAACTTTCTCAGTCTATTTGGATAGTTCATTTCCTACCTGTCTGGTTGCCCTCTGTTGTACATTTTCCAATGCCATAACATCTTTTTTAACTGTGGGCTTCAGACACTAACTGCATACTCGAGATGGGGCCTCACTCGCGCCTTGAATAAGTACACAAACATATCCTCATCTAAATACGTGAAACTTCTTTGAATCAGACCCATAACACCAGTTGCCTTGTTGACCTGTGCTTGTATGTGGTGCCTGAATCTAAGACATTGGTCCACCACCACCACACCTATATCCCTCTCTTTGTTTACTTCTTCCAGTATCACCTTCTCAGTGGCTTGGTTGTCTATGTGGTATTTCTTGCCTTTATCCTCACCCTGCTTCTCACCTGAGCAAATTTATTTGTTGGCCCAACATAGTTTTGCTCGATGGGATTATGTTGGCCCAACATATCATGTAGTTTTTTCACGTAAAATCTACGTTGACCTAATGCAACTAACTTACCATCAGCCAGCCAACGTAAATACAACATAGGCCCAATGTAACTAATTTTCTATTAATCAACCAGGCACTAACTGCATACTCGAGATGGGGGCCTCACTAGTGCATTGAATAGGTACACAAACATATCCTCATCTAAATACGAGAAAATTCTTCGAATCAGACCCATAATACCAGTAGCCGTGTTGACCTGTGCTTGTATGTGGTGCCTGAATGTAAGACATTGGTCCATCACCACCACACCTATATCCCTCTCTTTGTTTACTTCTTCCAGCATCACCTTCTCATTGGCTTGGTTGTATAGGTGCTATTTCTTGCCTTTATCCTCACCCTGCTTCCCACCTGAGTAAATTTATTCATTGGCCCAACATAGTTTTGCTCGTTGGGATTATGTTGGCCCAAAATATCACATAGTTTTTCCACGTAAAATCTATGTTGGCCCAATGTAATTAACTTACCATCAGCCAGCCAATGTAAATACAATGTAGGCCCAACGTAACTAATTTTCTATTAATCAACCACACGTAAGGTCAATGTTGGGCCAACGAAACCACAATTCAATTCAATTCATATACGTTTTTATTTTGTAGTAGCATTTCCCATTTATTGGATATGATTTTCTAGAGAGGTTGGCAGCCATCTTGGATTTCCGGAAAATTTGTGCGCGATTTAAAAAATCTTCTTCTCCAGAACCACTGAAGAGAATGAGCTGAAATTTGGTGAAAATAATCAGACAGTTTGTCTCAAAAGTTTGTTCAAGAGAAGTCGATAGCTCGAAAAATACGGATTTCCGTATGGACCAATCAGAATCAAGCCGGCTGACGGAAATATTGAATTTTTTATTTGAAAGAATTTTAAGCCCAAATTGGTCATATAGAGATTTTGGGGGTCGAGAAATTCAAATCTGGCATTTTCGAATCTGTCGGATTAACGGTTGTGTCTCTCACAAATATTAATCCCACTGAACCACATTTGTAATCTTTCCCTGGTGCAGGGTATATTCCCATCTCGACTAAAAGTAACATGGGTGACACCAATATATAAAGCCAAGGACTCTTCTGACTTCACTAATTACCGGCCCGTCTCAGTACTTCCACTATTTTCTAAACTTCTAGAAAGACTTTTCTACAATAGACTGATAAATTTCTTAGATAAATATTCTATTCTGTATAAAGAGCAATATGGTTTTAGACAAAACCACTCCACAATGCTGGCTCTGATAGATATGTTTGAAAAAATAACAAATTCTCTAGAAAACAAAGAACATATTCTTGGCATATTTCTTGATCTTTCTAATCCTTTTGACACAATTGATCACAAGATTCTAATAAAAAATAAAATCTTATTATGGAGTGAGAGGAATTGCCCTAAATTAGATAACAAGTTATTTATCAAACAGAGTACTGTGCGTACAATATAATGGAGCTTGCTCTAGCAATGAAACCCTAGTCTGTGGTGTCCCGCAGGGATCAATGCTTGGACCTCTCCTGTTTTTAATATATATGAATGATCTACCCAATGTCTGTAAGCACCTTTCATTATTACTGTTTGCAGATGACACCAATGCTTTTTGCCACAACAAGAACATAGAAACACTATATAAAAATGTAAATGAAGAATGGAAAAAGTAATAAATTGGTTTAAAGTAAATAAATTTTCACTGAATGTCGGGAAAACTAGTTACATGCTCTTTACAAAATCTAGAAAACTAAAGAAAAATGAATTGCCAAAATTGTACATTGATAATCAGGGAATACAGGAGGCTGAGTTTGGTAAATTCTTAGGTGTCTACCTGGATAAAGATCTAACCTGGGAGAAACATATAGAGATTGTTACATCTAAAGTGGCAGGAAACATTGGGATCATGCGACGACTTAAGTCATACTTACCACCTAGCATACTAAAAACACTATATTGCATGTTAATACTCCCACAAATTACTTATTGCAACACTATTTGGAGTAATACATATAAGATCAGACTGGCAATACTAAAATCACTTCAAAAGCAAGCCATTAAATATTTTGTACAAACAGGAGAGGCCCAAAATGTTTACAAGACAGAAAATGTATTAAAACTAGAAGATATTGCCAATCTCCAATTATATACAATAATAAAAGATTTTTTCAAAGGTAATCTACCAAATTCACTGTCTTCTCTCTTTAACCTAAAACACTGAAATACAGTCATACAACACCAGATCTAGACACAACTTTCACACAGAATACAATAGAATGGAAATCTCAAAGCAAAACCCATCCATTCAAGCTACAAAGCTCTGGAATAACACAGACACGAACACACGTACACAGATTATTAGTCAAAATTCCTACAAACATATTACTAAACAAATGTTTATTAATAAGTACTAAATCGAGTAAATGGACCTCACTCATACATTAGTTACTGCACCTTGATGCGCCCGGACACCACATCAATTACCAGCAATTCATCATGAAGAACCACCTGTTAACAATATTGATATTACCGCTCTTGCCTTGCAAAAAAACCTCCGGTTTGACATATCGTCTACATAAAATAAAAGGTACTGCTGAATATTCTGGACCTAGTGGAATTTGTGGGAGAATTTTCTGCATAAGGCAACAATGTCTTCTATTCCAAATGTGTGCTGAAGATTACTTACGTCATAACCAAAACAGTGTGTTGCTAGAATCATGTTGGCCATTGTTATCTTTACTGTCTCATTAACCATAATCATATTTAATTTAATTTATTTTATTATATTATATTTTATGTGAATGTCTGGCTCCTGGGTCTTACAGACAACACATCCCAAGGGTCATAGCTCCTCTTGCTGGATGTTTTGAAGAGGACTTGACTGGGGGCTGTGGGTGGCTAAGCCACCAACAACTTTTGGCCGAGTGGCTTTTATGAATATTCAGTGAGTGTGCAGCTTCTGTGTTAAAATATGAGTCAAATTAGACCAGCACTCCTCAAGATATACACAGATCCAGAACTTGATCATATCTAAGAGCTCTAAGAAACCCAGCCATGACAGACACACTAATAAATAGACTCGCACACAGATCCACATGGTCACATTTACTCTTTTTCCTCTAGGGAATGAAGGTGAAAATATAATAATAATAATAATAATAATAATAATAATAATAATAATAATAATAATAATAATAGAAACAGGATGAACTCCAGCCCCTTCCCCCCCCCCACCCCCACCCCACCCTCTTCATCCCCTAGCCCATTCCAATGAGTGAAATATGTTACCCACAGTATGAAAAACAATCAAAAACAAGTGAACCATGTTTGTCAAATGTCTTGTCTTTTTTTTTTCTCTGCTTTTTTATGTCAAATCCTATATTATTTGTCTGTAGTTATGTAAAATATATTGTCATAATGCCTTATGTCTACTTATGTCAAATCATGTGTAATTTGTATGTTATTCCATGTCAGGGGTCCACAAGCTAATAGGCACAGCCTCCAGTAGACTCGCTGTTATCATATTTGTAATTTGTAATATTTACCAAGACAAATCAAATCAAATCAAATCAAATCAAAAGTTTGGCCGCCATCTTGGATCGTTTTCCCACCAAATTCCTCCATAGTAATGCAATTGGAAAATTTAAATTCCTTCTCCTCGGAAACCACTGGGTGGATTTCAATTATATTTTGCAGGACGCATTGTTAGGTAATAGAGATCTGATTTTGTTCAAACAACGCTGGTTGGCCTATTAGGCCGGCGGCCATTTTGGATTTTGTAATATTTCTGGAAACGTATTTAAAAATCTTCTCCTCCGAAGCCACTTGGGGGATTGATTCAAAACTCATGAACTATCGTCTAGGGCATCGGCTGAAACAAGTTTGTTCAAGGGCATTTGATTGGCCGAAAAGTTGGGTGGCCATCTTGAATGACCTAGTTTTCGTGAAAACGACTTCTTCTCCAGAACCGCTGAATGGATTGGGCCGAAATTTGGCTGGTATGATCAGGGCCTGAGGGGCATTACAGTTTGTTCAAGAGAAATTGATGCATCAAAAACCCGACATCGACCAATTAAAATTCAGCATGATTGGCAGCCATTTTGAATTTTTTAATTTGTTGAAATTTGAAGCCGAAATTGGTTTTACCTAGGTTTTTGGGTCTTCTGATTCCAAATTTACATTTTTCAATACTGTCGGACGAACGGTTTAGCGGCCATCTTGGACCGTTTTCCCACCAAAATTGCCAATACTAAAGCAATTGGAGGATTGAATCATCTTCTTCAATTTCATTTAAATTATTTTTACTGCCGTTGTTGACACACGATTGTTCGTTTTTCAAATCCACATTCAATGATGGGTAGACTGGCCGGATAAAGAAGACTCCTACTGTAACCTTCTCACAAAATTCCATAAAACTGACAGCATTAATCCAACTTGATCAAATCTAAGAGGCTATTTAGGTTCTAAGCCACCTATAAGAGCTGGCTCAGATAAGGTTCTCGTCTTAGCGACCGGGATGCTAGCGACTTGGCCCCTGATGCATCGCCGCTTGCAGCTATATTTATTATTATTATTATTATTATTATTATTATTATTATTATTGATACTAATATAGTCTATGATGAGCCATAATGTATGATGAGCCATGGTGGTAGTGATGCTCGTCCTAAAATTAATGAGATTGGTAAATCCATCAGACTTCCACAGCCATACTTCCTCCTCATGTATTCTTCTAAAGGGGTCTACCCATACATGATAAACCCTTTCCCTGATGAGTATCCTATATCTCGCTCAAGTCCAGAGGCAACAATTTATGAAAACTGTTGAATATTTTGAAATTACTCCGACTGGAAGCTGACAGACGAGCAACACAAACATCAAATTACATGTTTCGAAGGATCCAACGATTGCACATTACAAATATAAATATATAAATAATAGATGACTTTGGGTACTATAAAAATACACAGACATACATCCTTCCCTTTACATCCACAGCATTATTTTGAAGCTAACAATATGATTCCAGTCAGACCAAGTTCAAAACACCCAACAGAACTAGATGTGTATCATAAGCAATGAACTTTGTCAAGGACTCATCAGTGAAAGGGTTAGTAGGCTTCTATAATAATTGTCTTGAGGTTCTTTTTGTATGATTTTTGGTGATATTCTGTGTGCGGGTTTCTGTTTCTCTGTTGTTCCATAGGTGTATTGCTTTTGTTGATGGCTCTTGTCTGGGGGCTTCTGTGCGGCAGCAGGTTGTATGCAGATTTGTTCATGATCGTGTGTTGTGTGAGTGTATGTCTTCATTATTCTGGAAGAGGTGTAATAATGGGGAGGGTAGATTATTGTTATAGAAGTCTCTGAGGATGGAGTATAGTTGGAGCTTTCCTATATATTCAAGCTTCAATAGTTTTTCTGTTTTAAAAATATTTTGACCGTCTGAGGAAATATCTTTATAGCATTTTTCTGAAGTATCTTTAATTTTTTTAGTTTTGATGAGTAAGTGTTAGTCCAAATAGTGTTGCAGTATGTGATTTGCGGTAATATTAACGTGCTATATAGCATTTTTATACGGTGTTTTGGTAAGTAGCTTTTTAATCAATGCATAATATCAATGTTCTTTGCAACCTTTGACGTCACAATCTGTATATGTTTCTCCCATGTGGGTTTCTTGTCCAAATAGACACCCAAGAATTTAGCAAATTGTGCCCCAAATATTTCTTGATTATCTACATAAATTTTAGGGAGATCAGTACTTTTAATTTTTTTATTTGTGAATAAGATGTAATTTGTTTTTGCACCATTGAGCGATATATAATATACTCATAGCAGGAGATGTTAATTGTGGTCTAACCATCAGAGAGAAGTTCAAGAGACACAGCCTGATGCAAGAGTTCTAGCAAGAACAAGGTCTATTGTATAAAACATCTGGACTTACATTCATACATGCCAGTAATGCTGGAAGCTCAATTTTAGATTATTTCCTACTACCAGAACACTCATCACATAGAAACGTAGAGGTAGATAAGCATGAAATGGCCAGTAACTGTTCTGATCAATATCCTCTCTCAATCATGCTTAACATCACAGTTCAGCCGCTGGGAATAAAACCGACGTAGACTGCAATACCACTCCCACAGAAAGTACACTGGAGCAAAGGCAATAGCAAAGGCTATAAAAAGTACCTGCAAAAGGCATTGGAAGGATATAATCCTGAGATCAAGCATATGCTGGACATATGTACCATATACGCTAAGCTCTGTGACACTCCATGCAGCTGCTACTCCCTCATAAATGCAGATTATCCAAAAACGCCAGAGGCCTTTCCGGCTATGGAATAATGAAATTGATGATGCTGTCGCAGAAAGTAAGGTAGCTCTTCGTAATTGGAAGACCTGTAACAGACCATCAAACCAAAAAAAAACACCCAGCCTCAGCCCGAAGATTTAGAGCCAAAAAGCCACTGCGCCAGGCACAAAGAAGATCCGTAGCGGGCAAGCGTAACACTGACATCCAAACCCTATTGTGTGCCAGAGGGAATGATAGAAGACTATTCTTCAGGCTAATCCGCAAACAGCGAGGCTGTAGAGTACCAAAAGTTACAGAACTCAAGGTTCAGAAAGATACATTCCCAAAAGACCATATCATAGAGGGATGGTATTCACATTTCTCACAGCTTACCACCCCACCTGACCAAATATCCCAGCTGACGACCATAGGAAAGTTGAACTGGAATTTGATGAATTGGTGCTATCTGACAGGAGAAAATTAAATGATCCAATTCACATATGGTGAAGTAGAGCAAGGAGTCAAGCAATTAAATAGTGGCAAAGCTTCGGATATTGATGGCATATCAGCCGAGCACCTAAAAGGAGGTGGGACTGTAACCATGCACCTGCTGGCCATAATCTTGAATGCTATTGGCAAACTTAAAACCATTCCAGACATATTCAAGGTAGGCCAATTAACACAGTCTATAAGAAAAAAACAATCCTAATCAAGCTACATCCTATTGCGGTATTATAGTAACATCAACCATTTGTAAAACTCTAGAAATGCTTCTGAAAGTCCGCATCCAACAGACAGTACTTAGAACACAACACCCTCCTCAGTTTGGATTTACATCCGGGTTATCACCAATGTACAGTGCACTGATGCTCCAGGCAGCTACCTCTGAATCGTGAATCAAGAGGCTTAGTACATACAATGCTCTCCTTGATGCCAATTCAGCCTTCGATGTAGTAAACCACACAAGCCTTGCGCGTAAACTGTATCTTGCTGGAATAGAGGGCGCCACTTGAACCCTCATCACAGACCTTCACAAAAATACTACCACCACAGTGAAATGGCATGGTGAGCAAATTCCGTTCAGGCAAGGTGTCAGGCAAGCTAGCATATTATCAACAGACCTGTACAAACTGTACATCAACAATCTGCCTAACTGCCTAGATGCCACTGGTAATGGTGCCTATATTAAGACTGTACACTCGGCAGCACTGACCTGTGCTGACGATGTCATCCTAATCGCAAACAGCGAATATCAGCTACAGCACCTGATAGACACATCAAGCTATTACAGCACCTACGAGTTCTACGAACTGCAGCTAGCGAAATGTGCCATCCTATCAAACTGTAAACTGGAGAAGTCAGCATTTACTCTAAATGGAGAACTGGTATCAGCATCAGGCTGTGCTCCCCACCTGGGAATCCAAAGGAGTGATCAGATTACTAGTGCACGGCCCACCGTCGATGAAAACATAAAAAGGCAAGACGAGCAGCTTAGTCTCTCATGGGCACGGGACTCCATGGCATCAAGGGGATAACACCAAATGCCAGTATGCACCTGATTGAGGTATACGTCCTTTCTGTACTACCCCATGGTTTGGACATTCTCATCCTTAACAAGACAGAAATTAATTTGCTACACAAATTCTATCACAAACTACTACTTAAAATATTAGACCTTCCAGATAGGACTGCGTACCCATCACCTTATATCCTATTTGGCACATTACCAGTTGAGGCTCGTATACATATGTTGAAGTTCATCATGACCAGAAATATCTGCAGAAACCAGGAAATACTTCTATTTGAAGTAGCTGTAAGACAAAAGTGTTATGAGAGGCTTTGACCAGGAGAGCTGGTTTGCAGACATACACAAGATATTGGCAAGGTATGAGCTGCCATCCATCTATGAACTCATGGACAGCCCACCAGGAAAATGTGCCTGGAAGACCACTATCAGAACCAACATACACAAGCAATGGTCTGCGAATCTCAACTCACAACTGCAGCTGTATCTCTCGTTAGAGTACGTCCAGCACTATCCAATTAATTTCTGCTCTGCACATCCAGCAGTTGACTCTGTCACTACATCACTGTATGATATCCTATACGCCTGCTTGCAGTACGACTACAGCTACTGACAGGATGTTACATTCTTCAGCTGAACACAGCTAAGTTTAGCCGAGCTAAGTTTAGCTGCTACACTGTTAATGCAACATGTCTACTATGTAATGGTGAACCCGAGGACCTTCAGCACTTTCTGACTGCCTACACTGCTCTAGCTAAAATCCGCATGAAATACCTCAATTTAATCCACTCTAGCCTATTTACCACGTGCAACACCAACAACCACAACATCTGGACCAACAACAGCATCCTAACATCATTCCTGCTCGATTCGTCTACATATATGTCTAACAAACCAAGCTGCAACTGCCATCATAAACTAGAAATGTCAGTGCGACAATACTTCTACTCACTACACCATCAGAGGACCACAAAACTCGCAATTATACACAGTAATAAATAGACCAAGTAATTCATACACAAGTCCTCTTCTACTTTTGTCAGTTTTGTATTTTACTCGCTCACGAGGTGCTCCCGTATATGGGAGGGATTTCTGAAAAGTACTAAACTATATATGCGCACATTTATGCTTAGCTTCATCCCGTGTCTCCATAAACCTCTGCCAGCATCTGTGTTTCTTCTTGATCTTCTTGATTATATCACCCGTTAGTTTCACCTTTCCTAGATTTTTGTCAAACGTGCTGCTCCTGGGACTCATCTTTGGTACACGCTTGTCCTACATACGCTTCATTATATACATCCATGAATCACGAACTGAACTGAACTGATAGGGAAAGGATTATAATTAATATCATTATAATTTTAATCTGTGACAGGACATGGAGCGGAACATAGAGGCAATAATGGCTGCGTTCTGTAACTTAAATTAACTTCTTTTTTTCTTTTTTATTTAGTAGGCGGCGGAGTCCAACCGCACTGGCAAACCCATTGTTAAGCCAGCCGCAGTCAAAGCAGAAGTTTAAGACATTGAGTAAAGAAAGATGTATCAAGGCATATTTCAGTGAAAAGTAGACAAACAGAGACCTGCGCCTTGCTCCAGTAAGGATCATCACCGTGAACATTTCCACCTCAGTCCTCAAGTGTTATTCTGTAATTCTTAACCCGTATCACGCCATGCCAAAATTCACAATTTTCAAATTAAATTAAAGGATGAGTTGGGTGTTCATTTTCCAACAAATCCGCCGGACAATCTTGTTGTCATAGACAGCAACATCATCCACCAAGGCTGCCCAAAAAATAAACACCAAATTCATTATTCAAATTCAAATTTTCACTTAATAAATGTACATTTGCAGAGCAAAGGGGTTAAAGGCTCACTATAAAAATCAAAAATACAAATTTAATGCACCTAAACCAAGTCCAAAAATTAAACTCAAAAGACCAGCATCTAAGTACTTTCAAGCACACAAGAGATTCCATTCATGGCTAGACCTGAGGTGAAACCCCAGGTTTCCAAACAAGCGCCCTTCTTTATTTAAACATAAAACATATTTACATTTCAATCAGTACTCCATTCCTCCAACTATGTTAAATATACTTCATTGCCAATCAACACCCCACCCCACCCCAAGGTTCCTTTCTGAGTGATTCAACATGTCAATAAAAAAATAAAACAATAATAATGAATAAAATATATAAAATACAACAGTATTAATATTACTTTATAATAATATAAAATAAAGGAATAAGTTTATCTAAAAAAGCATAGCATTCACCAGAAAATTTCATTTTAACTTTACCTATCACAGTAAGCTGAAATTTTAATTAATTTTTAAAATTTATCAAATTGATATTATTATCCATAATATGGCACTTATGGATATAAAATTTTGACAACAACAACAACAAATAATTAATATGTGAAGACTTGGATATTGGATAGTATAAAAAAATTACAGTTTCCTCCATTTCATTATAATTGACATTAAATTCAATCTGCTTAATTTTACTAAATAACAGATGCCAAAATTGGTATGCATCTTGACAACCAAACACATAATGAACAATATCATCTACTGTATTTGGATACTTACTACAAAAAGGATCTGTAGCGATTTTTAATTTATATAAAAACTTATTACAGGGCAAAATATTATGTAATAATTTAAACTGAAACTGCTTAATTTTATATTCTAGAGGTAGTTTATGAAAAAATTACCATATATTGAATTTCAATGGTGCAGAATACACAGAATTAAATTTTAAAGCTGGTATTCTTAAGTTTTTAACCATTATCTCATCATAAAATATTTTACTTCGCCAGATACCATCATGTAAATTAATTCCTTTAAAAAAAGGTGCTTGAAACAAATTTAACTGAGGTCTAGCTAAAATTTTATTAAATAAATTACATCCAACTGCCCTATAACAAGCTCTTTTTAAACTTTCATATATTCCATAAGAAAAATTTGTTTTATCATATAATTTTCTATATATCTTTAGACATGGTAAAAAAGAGCCATTACCCTCAAAGAGATCCATAATGTATATCAATCCAACATTAAAAAGATTCTCCATAAACACTGATTTACCATTAATTAAAATTTTCTTATTATTCCAAATTATCTGTTCAAAAATGTGCATTTGAAAAGAACTTGAACGATTTAGTTCAGACCAAATTTTTAAGATCTCTTCATAAAACGAAGGTATTAACACTGGCAATTTTTTAATTGAAAATTGACAATGCAGCAAGAAGGCTAAACATCCACCATTCTTAAAAAAACATACAAGGTATGATTTTCCAAGGGCTTGCTAAAGGAGAGAAATATCGTGCAAGCCATGTTAATTTTAATGAAGCATTCATACATTCTAAATTCATTGAATTTATGCCCCCATTTTTAATTGGGGAATTAAGCTGAATTCGCTTTTTCGATTCCAAATAAACCTATAAAATAATTTTTCACATTTTTTAATTACAACTTTAGATGTAGTTAACCTACTTTAAAAATAAACAAGCCTTGTCTAAAAGGGAGCGTCCAAAAATAGTAAGTCCTCTTTGGCTCCATATATCAAGCCTGATCTTAATTTTTTCATTGACATCCTGAAAATCATTGTCATTTAACAGTATACCCAAATATTTATAAGTTGTGGCTAATTTAAAGCCATATGGCAAATTATGAACATCCACATTCCCGAAAGGAATAATAGCACATGTGTCTATATTCAGCTTTAGACCAGAAATAGTCTACTGTTCATAATTAAAATCTAATGCATTATTAAGAGAAACTTTGTCGATCACTGTGAAAGTAGAATCATCCCCGCATAATAACTACCATAAATGCTGAGATTATTAATTTCAAAAAAAATAATATTAAGTTTTTGTCTATAAGTATGGTTCAGAATCTCTGCACATATAATAAATATATAAGGTGATAAAGGGCAGCCTTGCAACCCCTCTTATTTTCAAACCAATTCGAAGAAACTTTATTATTTAGAACACAACTTGTATTGTTTGTATAAAAAAGCTCTAAAGTGCTAATAAATGCATCATCAAAATTAAAAGCCTTTAAACATTCATACAAAAAATTGTGTTCTATAGAATCAAAAGACGTTTCAAAATCAAACATGCAAACATAAGCAATAATAAAATCAAGTTCCAAAATATCTCAAAATAGTCTAATATGCTCACCAATACACCTGTTTTTAATAAAAACCAGTCTGGGAAGGATGTATAATATCTGCCCGAACATCTTTAATTCTGTTCGCAATAATCTTTGCAAAAGTTTTATAGTCAGTATTTAATAATGTGATGGGTCGATAATTTTTACAAAATTTAGGGTCTTTGTCTTTTTATCGGAATCAAAGTAATAACACCTCTCTTCTGAGATTCAGATAACATCCCCTCTTCCAAAGACTCATATAAAGCCAAGAAGTAAAAATCATTAATATCATCCCATTTTTTTATATATAAAATTCTGCTGTCAGGCCATCACTACCTGGAGATTTATTATTCTGCATGCTTGATAAAGCTGCATGGAATTCTGCAGGTTCAAGAGTGGCATCAAGCAAGGATAAATTAACATCATTCAATTTAGGAAAAGAGAGCATGTCAAAAACTTTAGAAAAATCATCTACATTAAATTTTGATTTACTTTGTAGCAAAGCAGAATAGAATTTTTCAAGTTCAGACAAAATAACTTTTCATTTGTTATTAAATGATTTCTGGAATCATAAATTTCACTTATAACCTTCTTAGATTGTTTTTGTCTCTCCAAATTAAAAAAATATTTTGACCTTCGTTCTCCAGATTACGTCCAATTAATCCGGGATCGAATAATGGCACCTTCAGCTTTTTTATCATAAATAGATTCTAACTCTTTATTGGCCAAAGATAACACATTTTCTGACTGCGCATCACAATTATCAATTAAATAACTTTCAAGTATATAAATTTCTTTAATTAACTGCTTTTCTTTTTCTTTCATTTTTTTGGACATAGCGTTACTATAGCACTTCGGCAGAAATAACCATCAAACCAAATACTATATGACAGATACACCTGATCCACATCCTGTATCAACATCAGATGTAGAAAAAGATTTGGGGGTTCATGTCGACAGAAACCTCTCTTTTGACATACATATAGGGAACATTGTATCCAAGGCAAACAGTAAAATAGGACTAATCAAGAGAACATTTACCAACATTGATCAATCTACTTTCACGCTACTATACAAATCACTTGTACGACCCATCCTTGAATACTGCAACTCAGCATGGTCTCCAAGACTGAAAAGGCAATCGCAGCTATTAGAAAGAGTACAACGCAGAGCAACAAAACTCGTCCCACAAATCAGAGAGTATAGCTACACAGAAAGACTTGAAGCCCTAAATCTAATGTCACTGAAATATAGACGGTTTCGTGGAGATTTGATTGAAACATTCAAACTCATCAAAGATCTATATAATATTGATAAGAACTACTTTTTCGAACTGTCCAATGTTACACGGACCAGAGGTCATAGGCTCAAGCTCAACATAAAACGTAGCAGCAAAGATATTCGGAAGCACTCCTTCGCAAATAGAGTGGCACCACATTGGAATTCACTGCCAGCAACAATAGTCGAAGCAACCACAGTCGAAATATTCAAGGGCAAACTAGACATCTTTTTCAAAGAAAGAATATTTGAATTCGACTGAACACAATTAATTGTGGTGTGGCTTTGGACGTTGCTGTTACACATATGCTTATACAACATATGTGAGCCGTCAATTCCCAAAGTCATAATACAATTATTACATCACAGTGAACTAATCTTGAAACAGCCTGTGCATCTACATGAACATGCACACATGAAGATAGCTACACGTGTTGTATCCAGACCAGGGTTGCCTGCCCTACCAGTTTAGCACTGAGGCAATAACAAGCCAATGGCTTATGCCTTGTAAATTGATGATGATGATGATCAGCACATTTCTTCAAGAATTCTTCACGTTCAGTCCTAAGATTTGGAGCATAAAGATTTACAATCACAAATTGTTTAATCTGAAATTCAGCATTAATTAAAATTAAATGACCATCACCATCTGAATGAGTGTTTAAAATTTTAATTTTATTATTTGAAAAGAAAAAAGGCACTCCTCTACTCAAATTTGAACCATGACTAAAAAGTACCATATCTCCCAGCGGTTACTCAGCGGTCCAAAATCTTTCATCTACTGCAACACTATGCATTTCCTCCACCGCAACAACATCTAAATATTGATTTTAGAAAATAAAAAAACTTTCTCCCCTTAACACGATCTCTTAACCCTTTTGCATTGAAAGACGCCATTTTTAGAGGCATGTTAAATCACACAAAAAGGAAGTTAATTATATGTATATATATATATATATATATATATATATATATATATATATATATATATATATATATATATATATAACAGACAACAGCAAAAAAAACAGTCGAAAAGATACAAAACTACTAATTCGATCTAAGGAGCTCACATATCTGACAAGCTCTATATAAAAAACAACTTGAAACAAGTCCAACATTTTATGAACCAAACAAGCACATTCCATCACCTTATATTGAAATATGCTCATAACCCATACCACCACCATATCAAAACAAAATTTTCTAAATAAATTAAAAGATAAACTGGTGTTCATCCTTCATCAAACCAGGTGGAAGATGCTACTGTCACAGAAAGCAACATCATCCAACAAAATTGCTTAAAAAAGCACACAAGCTACTTTGCTATATTGACACATTAAAATACAGAATATTTACAACAGAGTCGTAGGGGTTAAAACACAGCTAACCTTAAAGCCTTTCCAAAAATATAAATTAAATAAATAAATAAATAAATTTGAATGTAGAAAAGCAAACTTCAGCAAGCCTAAAGATCAAAGAATTGAGTCGCAAAACATTCATAAAGCTTCAAAATCTAAAACACGGTAAGCTATGGCCTACATATCCATTCAAGAAAGTCTTAAATCCTCTTATAAAAAAGATCAAAACTTTGACCAAAAAAGACCTTGTTTCTCAATCCAGTCACCATTGGCGGCTACCGCAGCGGCAATAAGGAATGTCCATTTGCAAAGCAAGACAAGAGAGACCCTCACAATTCACCACTGGAATGATTGGCTCAACAATCGAGACAGTCATTATAGAGGTAAATCCTCAAAAACCATTCCATCCCAACCACCAAACGGACACCCAGACATAAAAAAATGTAAAATAAATAAAGTTTGGGGTTTTTGTAATGTATTTTTACCAAAAAAATCTGACCATCAGAGGAATACATTCACCAAAATGTATACAAAAAGGTTCGCAATTGCACAAACACATTCCTAATACAATTTGCCTAATAAAAGAAAAAAATAAACAATAAATAACAGTAACGCCAACCTATAGCATTCCAATATCAACACTAAATATTTATTTTACAAGAATCATAGATACAGATGTACACATTCAACCCCCAAATGGCCATACAAGCTAAAAACTGATCTCTACAGTTTTCATCAAAATGCTAACTTGCACACCAAGAGAAGACCACCACTGAAATGACACACATGATAACCATCAGACCATTAAAAGGGCAAATCTGTAATTTTGATAGGTGTTGCTAACTACATCACCAACATCTTACACCAAATTCACACAGAATCGAACATCTGCTCACATCTCAATTATTCAAAAAATTTAATTTCAATATCAGAACGATGCCAAACTTTAAGATGATAAACTATGTATATGTATATATTAACCCTTCAAAGGACATACAGGCGAAAACCAGCCACTGTTATAGCCATGTGGAACACCCATCTCCAGACCAAGAGAACAAAATCAAAAAAAAATATACCACCCTTTTGTTTCGCTGATATTCTCTATTCATAATGTTAAGTAGTTTCTTTTTCTTTTCATAGTCTTTTTCAATAAAATGATCTTTACAATATATGTCGCTATCATTGACCTCCATAATCCTAATTCGAACTGAAGCTCGCTCCAGTCTACTAAGAAATGGACAGATAATTGGATGCGGTTTCGCACAGTTCTGCATTTTCCTACCTAGCCTGTGAGCGGTCTCTATGTCCACCTCCTTATTAATTCTGAATTTGTCCTTTAATAGCCTTTTGACCAAAACTATGGAATTTTCATTTGGTTGTTCCTCTGATACACCGTAAATGAGTAGGTCGAATTCAAACGAATACCTTTCCATTGCATCAATCTTCTCATTCAAAATATCATTTTCTTTCTTTAAAGCAAGATTGGACATAACTAAATCATTTATTTTCTTGATTTCATTACTTTGATCCAAGATAAAATCCACAGATTTCTGAAAACAATTGAGTTTCAATTCGGAGTAATTTTCCCGGGAAGACATGCAATTCAATAACTCATTTCTCACCTCTTGTATTGCTTTCAATGTTGATCCGTTACCTTCACTTTGATTAGTTGAACACGCACCCTCGTCCTCACTCATACCATTACATGAACCATTTGCATGCACATCAACGGAAATCTTCTTCACTGGAGAACCATCAGAAAGACCTGAACACAGAGTTCCATTTAGTAGTGACTGTTCACGAAATTCATCTTCTGAATACAATTTTGGTGAAAAGGGAAATTCAATTCGATTTACTTTCGAAGCATTTATTTCAAGATAGCGTCTCTCTCGCAAAGAGTGCTCACGGCCATCTTCATCACTATCATCTTCACTTTTACTCTTCTTCTTCTGGTTTTTAGATTCGCTTGAACTTTTTCCCATCTTCAGTTATCATACAAATATACAAACTCAAATAAACATTTCAATACAAAACTGTAACAATGCCAGACAACCTAAAACTAGTCAGGCTTGCGAGACACGATGTTGTCAGATTGACATTCCCAGATCGAATCATCAACTTAAATTAACTTAACTTAACTTACAAGACAAGTACACATATTGATGCAAGGCATCAATGGCAAATAGTGTGGCCGGAGATTATTATAATTCAAGTTGAGCTCCAAATTAATTTCTATATATAATATACAATTTGCAGTAGCACAGCAGGTTGTCCACTAAAGACAGTGACTATATTTAGACCTTGGACCCCTACATAGAACACAAAATAAATTATACATATATCTATCTGACATTTTGTGGCCAAACTTATTACAGACAGTATCCTACCGAAAACCATGGATCTGCCAAAACGTGTGCAAATTTTTGCCATGGAATTGTATACTACGAAATTACTTCATGGTAGACATTTCTAATCTTGATACTTCATTAGCGTATTCATATACCAATCTGACCATATGTATCAATTTCGAACCGAATATGGGCCGAACTTATTGCAGACAGTATGGTACTGAAAATCACTGATCTGCCAAAATCTAAGCCAATTTTCGGTATGGAATTGCAGACTATGGAATTATTTTATTGTAGAATTTGTTTTAATTATGAATATAGCTAGCAAAGATATAATAACATGTTGTTTACAGCTGAAAGCAATTTAGGCTAAATTATACTTTTTAAACTCAAGTTTATGTGGGTGAGAATCTGGGGCTGAGCATAACCTACAGATAATAGGGCAGTGAAAACTGTGAATTGGCTAAAGTTTCTGGCAATTTTCGGTATGCAATCGTGCACAGCGAATTAAATTACTTCATGGTAAACATTTTTTTTACTCAATACTTCATTAACATATTCAGATACTTAGCTAACAATATGGGTGGAATTCTTGGGCCGAACACATTGCAGGCATTACTAACTTGGCACATACATACCCTTTCTGTTGATTTATGTATCTAACCACCCGCTATAATGTTATTGACAGCCGTTTTGACTGAAAATTTGGAACATCAGTTGTCTATACATAGTGCTAAGTAATTGCATGCATGGATCTTTTCCTAGTGGAGGATTAAGGACAATAAATTACTAATGAAAATAACACATACATTATTTTTAGCGAATTTTGTCCAATTTTTCACACTCACAATATTATCATACATGTTTTACGTTACAATTTACCACATATATAGTACCTAGTAAAATACGTCCATGACATTAAAATCTTTGCCCTGACACCCTACGAGGCATAACAATGGAAATTTATACACTATCTCGAATGTTCAGCCTATTGTTTTACGCTATAATACATAAGGGAAAGATGAAACAGACACAGTACTTGATATTGCCATTATAATATTTTAAACCTTTACTGTCTAAATTTGGTGGAGAATGTTAAAATATTCAGATATTGAATGCCCATGTGCAGGCCAAGAGAAGACTGTTTTTGCAGATTTGTCACTGGAATCTGGAATGACTGTCTCTAGAGTCATTCAAGTGGTAAATTATCAAAAACTGTCCCCTCATGGCATGCGATTTGACATTGCTCAAGATCAGTGTAGGGGCCGGTTTCACCAGCTATGCCATGAAGCGGTTAAAATACAATAAGAGATGATGATAGGCCCATATTCATAGGCGTTGTCATTATGATTTATATACTTTCAACCATGACTACCCAGAATCCCATTTCCAAGGTAACTATAGAGTCTGTAAAAGTCGCCCAGCAAAGATGGTCCATGTTTGGCCATGTGCTAAGGATGCCAGAAGAGGCACCAGCGCAAAGAGCCTTGGAAGTCGCCCTACTCGGAGCCAGCAAATACAAAGCCAGGAGAGGACATCATTGCATAAATCTGCTAAGCATGCTACGAGGTGATCTCAAGAAAGCAAGACTCGGTACACTCAAGTCAAGAATGGACCTGAGGGAGCTAAGAATCGACTGAGGACAAGACACAGTGGGCAAAAGCGAAGAAGGACTGATTGCAGCTGTATGATGTTTCTACTACTACAGCCGCAGAATACAGTAATCATACATATAGAGGTGAGATGTTGAATATTTAAAAAATAATTTGACTAGATGTTGTCGGTGCTTATAACAGCAGCACAGTTAAATTTGTTTCAAAATACTCAACAGAATGTTTATTAAATAGTAAAGACATACAATTCGCATAGCTTACGGACTGTTCAACGTTCTTGATAGCCATAGCTACATCACTCAGTACGTATGTTGACTTGATGTCAGCCTACATGTGACATAATTGATTATGACGTCAACACTTAAGTGACAGGTTGGATAACTTATACCCTTTTTCCATAAAAGAATCAGTGCATTGCGATTGGATCTACATGTGTCTGGCAGGGCAAAGCTAACTATCTGAATGCTCTAGCTAAAATATGTGGTCACTTATTACAAGTGGTCCATGTTGGGTGGACCACACATTACTAAGTGGTATTGGCCATTTAATGATCAGATTTGTTCATGACAATTTCAAAAGTGGGATCCATTTCTAGCTAAGCTCTGTCCGTTCTTTCGGTGTGTTGGAATCAATTTATATACTTTGATACAAAACTTCCCAGAATCCCAATTTCAAGGTAACTATACAGGTAAGGCATTGAATATCCTGAAACTAATTTTGACTGGGTGCTTTTGCTACCTATGACCGTAACAGTGTCCGGTCAAACTAATTCCAAAATATTCAACAGAATGCTGATTAAAAAGTAAAAACATAAAATTTGTACACTTGACAGACTATTCAATATTCACGATGGAGCTAGAGACGTCATTCACAAAGCATGTTGACAGTTTCAAATTTTCAACAGAATGTTGATTAAATAGCAAGGTCATACCATTCGTACAATGCTCAGTCAAATTAGTATCAAAGTATTCAACATGTTGAATATTGTCTGTATGTCCACATGTTGTATTTGACAATAAAGAGTGTTTGCTTGCTTGATTGCTTGGCTGGTAGGTGGGTAGGTATGATTAGTTTTTTAATGCACTGGCAACGCAATTCTTACAACTCATAGTCCGTCTTCAATGGGCCTTTCCAATTTTATCCTTCGATTATATGACGTCATATGATGTCATAGCCAACTAAGTGACGTGCATGCTGACATCATAATCATTACGTCATACATGATTCTATTTGGCCCGTCTTTAACTTTAGTCTTAATCGTCCAACACATTGTAAGAATTGTATGTCTGCTATTTAAAAAACATGCTGTTTAATATTTTGAAACTAATTTGACTGGCCGCTGTTGCTATGACATGTATATAATTATAAGTTCGTGTTCCTTTTTGGGGCTTTGATTTGTCGCAACTGTGTGTATACGTTTGCTTCACGTTATGTTCCCCAGTGGATTTAAACGGTTAAGTTTATTATTATTATTTTATAAATAAGTCACTATATATTTGCAAAGAAAAACAGAAATTCTATCTTGTTTTGAAAACGTGTTAATTTATTTTTTAGGTCTTCTATACCAAACGGTGTCAGGTTTTGCAGAAACTGGAAGATAAAAAAACCCTCGCTTTATCCATTATCTTGCTGATTTCAAAGGCTAGGCCTAGTTAATTGTTTCACAGTCAGTGCAAGAAAGATTTGTGTAGATTATGTAAACAATAATGCTGAAAGTTGTGCATGTGTGCAGCAACGGTTTATGACAGCAGTTTCCAAAATGAATAGAAGTTATCACATAGTTATCATATGTACATAAATGTTTGGAATTTCAGTGATGTATGCATTAGGTTTTAACGCATTTCTGTAATTCTTACTGCCTCTCCATATTGCCCCTATTTATTTGTATCGTAGTTTTGTGGTTAAATTAACAAAGAAAAAGAATTTACTGACTTTGGAGGCTATATACATAGCTGATCGTCTGCGTCAGATGTCAGTCAGGCAGTGAAGATCCAGCTTTGGAGACATCTAACCCATTCCCCCATAGTGAGCGTATGCGTGTGAGTGATCTAGCCAATATATATATATCTCCTAAATCTATGGTTCCAATCTGAAAATAGAGGCACACTCTATCTTTTTAGTTGGCCGTTGGAGAGCACAATCCATTACGCAAAATGGCGGCGCCTATACGCAATTCTAGACACAACCCGAATATATTCGTAGCCGTGAGCGGCCACGCAATTACAAGATGATGTAAGGGTCGCGAACGGGACGAGTTTTGGAGAGCTTAAGTTGTCTCCCTTCCGGGCATGGCTACTCTCTTCAGGTTGCAGAGTATGTTATCCAGTCGTGCATTTTTTGCATTTAAATTGATAAGACCAAGCGTCAGGCAGTTGTCCGCTATGAGTGGATATCTCATTGAAGATCCAAATTATTCTTGGTTGAAAGAGTTAGGTTTGTCTGCGCAGAATACAGGCGTATATTATGGAAAATGGGACGCAAATGGACAGGTATAAAAAAATCTAGCGATTAACCTTTTCACTGGTGTCTAATGGATCGTTAGAACACGTGTCTTGTTTGATTCGCAGTAGCATCGTAATTGGCCTTCTTTTGATGTTGTTGCTGTGGAGCTGCAATCTATGCGACTCCTTTATTAACACAACAACATCAATCAAAGATTATGCAAATATTCTATCATTTAACTAATTAACCCTTTTAAACCTCATTACTGCTAAATACTAAATTATGCTCAATCAGTTTTTCTTCTTGCATTCACATTTAACTGGTGACCATCACGACAATGACTGCCTTTAATGGACTGCCAATTTAGCTGTTTATAGTTTATTTATATGCATTAATGATTAAAAAATCATGAAATAAAGTAACTGAATTTAACTACAGTTGTTCAATCTGTAGACAGAGTATCCATCTCTACCAGCAAGCAATATGAGGCTACGTATAGGCTAGTCAATCTGTGATTAGCTCTTTTGCTGTAAAGTGAACAATACAAGACCTCTGGTTTCTTGTTTTCAAAATACTTTTGTATATATATTTACCGATGCTATGAACGCGATTAAGCATTAATCCTTTACTTGCAGGTTAATATGCATAATATATGATTAAGTCTGTTAGTTGCTATTGTTTGTTTGTTTTCTATGTTCTGTTCTTAAGCTGTAAACTGCGCTGCTGATCAGCCATAATGGCAGAAAAGGCAAGTATATCTTTCAGGTTTACTTACAGGTTCTCTTCTGACGTTAGGGCTTTGAGCCATATTTTTTGTTAGTGGTTTGATTGGCATCTATCGAGTCCGTGATTCCAGGTCTCATTCATGTCATATCTAGGCTGGTTTTTATTTCAGTCTATTATTGGTAACTTCCCCAGTTTTTACACCAGTACCAATTTATACTCCTGGGTGGAGAGAGGCAATGAGGAGTGAAGGAGATCATCTATCTTTCCACCGATTGCTCGTCAGCCAACCAGATTGCCTGACAATGGAGCAGGATTTGTACCCTGCCCGGTTTTTTACCAGACGACCGTGAGCTAACATCACGGCCAGTCATCTCCCCTGGGCCCTCTTCTGTCTGCTCTGAGCTTTTAAATTAGCTACCTGTGTTGGAGGGAGATCGTGCTGACTCGCCAAGCCGCCCAAAACTGGACTGCAGCAGTCTTGAAGAATGTCCATTTATAGGCCAAGCGAAGACAGTATTTAGAAATTTACCACTGGAAAGCTTGGCTCGATAATCAAGCCAGTCATTCCAGTAGTAAATTTAAAAGAATAGTTTTTTCTTCACCTGAAAATGGACATTCAATGAGCAAATATGTTTATTATCGTGACCATTAACTCTGTCTCTGTGTTGAATTTGTCCAGACTACATTTTCCATCCTGTCCATGGGCTTTAACTATGGACCTACTGAATATTTTGAAAACAATTTGACTGAAGTCTAATTGTTTTCAAAATATTCAGGACTGTACACTGAATACTTTCAAAACTATTTGTCTGAAAGTTGTGGGTGGATAAACTGCCAACCACTTTCAGTCAAATTGTTTTCAAAATATTCAGTTGTTCCAGAGTTCTTGTTGCAGTAGTCAGACAGTTATATATGGTAATTAACTATAAGCTGGTGTTCAGGACAGTCAAATTAGCTTTAAGATATTAAAATATTTAACAGATGACCTGACAGTGTATAGTTGTCTGGAAATTGTGACGGTAACGTTTCCAGT
Source organism: Chaetoderma sp. LZ-2023a (assembly GCA_034401795.1). NCBI lineage: Eukaryota > Metazoa > Mollusca > Caudofoveata > Chaetodermatida > Chaetodermatidae > Chaetoderma > Chaetoderma sp. LZ-2023a. The sequence goes on along the minus strand of CM067360.1, from coordinate 116,920,257 downwards.
GTTAACCTTTTATCCCTCGAATTCATTCAAAAAAATTTTAATTTTCTCAGAAAATGTCCATTTGCAGACCAATTTGAAAATTTACGACTTGAATAACTTGCTCGGTTATCGAACCAGTCATTCCAGTGGCAAATTTTCAAAAAGAGTACTTTTGGTCTGCAAATGGACATTCTCAAGAGCACTGCGGAAGCGGTTTTGGCTTCTGTGAGGATTAAAGGGTAGAATACAGGAATTTAAAACTAGGATTTAAAATTTTTGTAGAATTCCTGTTCAGATTAATGTTACATATACAACAAATTAACCATTTAATCCTCACAGCCCAGAAATGACAAATTCTTAATGATGTAAGGAATATTCTTTCAAATATTTTGAAACTAATTTGACTGGATGCTGTTGTATGTCAACTACTGGTTCCAGTCAAATTAGTTTCAAAATATACTGCACAGATTTCTTGTATAATTCTTTGAAATTGAGAGTTGACACTAGAATTTAAAAGGTTAAAGGTTTAACCATTTAACGGTCATATCACCCAAAAACGGCTTCTACAGTGGTTTTGAGATGTCCATTTGCACACCAGGGAAGGCTATTTTTTTAATTTACCACTAGAATGACTGGCTTGATAGCCGAGCCATTCATTCCAGTGGTAATATTTTTTTTAATAGTCTTCTCTTGGCGTGCTTGGTCTGTAAATGAACATTTTTAGCTCAACTGGCCAGAATGGCCAAGTGAGCTTATGCCATGGCAACCGTCCGGCGTCCGCCAACTTTTTCTTTAAACGACTTCTCAAGAACCGCTGGGCCGATTTAAATTATATTTGGCAGGAAGCATCCTTACGGCATGGGGATCTAAGTTTGTTCAAACGAAGACGATCGACCAATTTGGCCGGTGGCCAGCTTGAATTTTGGCCGGTGGCCATCTTGGATTTTGGCCGATTTTGAGAAATGTGTTTAAAAATCTCCGAAAACCACTTTGGGGATCGATTCAAGACCGATGAAATATCATCTAGAGCAAGAGCGGAACCATGTTTGTTCAAGAGAAATTAATCGGTCAAATAGTTCGGCGGCCGTATTGGATGACCTAGTTTTCCCGAAAACAGCTTCTCCAGAACCGCCAAATGGATAAGGCCGTAATTTGTCAGATACTATTAATGGCTAAGGGTTATTAAAGTTTGTTCAAGAGAAGTTAATCCATCGAAAAACATGGCTGTCCTGGACCAATCAAAATGTAGCACGTTTGGCGACCATTTTGGATTTTTTTATTTGATGGTTTTGAAGTCGAAATTAGTTTTATATATGTTTTTGGGCATTCTGATCTCAAATCTGCCCTGTTTGAAACTGTCAGATAAACGGTTTGGTGGTCATCTTGGATCATTTTCCTGCCAAAAGCTCCCATACTAAAGCAATGGGAAATTTAAAATGTCTTCTCGAGAACTACTGGGCCGATTTCAATTATATTTGCAGGAAGCATCCTTAGGGCATAGAGATTCAAATTTGTTCAAACGAAGCCGATTGGCCAATTTGGTCGACGGCCATCTTGGATTTGGACCAATTTTTAGAAATGTCTAAAAATCTTCTCCGTGACCAAATGGTTTGGCGGACATCTTGGATGACATCATTTTCGCAAAAACGACTTCAACCGCGGAAGCCATCGGGCCAAAATGTGTGATATATGATTAGGGACTAAGGGGCATTAAAGTTTGTTCAAGAGATGTTGTTCAGTCAAAAAACATGGCCACCGTAATGGATTTTGAGGCCGAAAATTTCATATAGGTTTTTGGGTATTCTGATCTCAAATTTGCAATTTTCAAAACTGATAAACGATTTGTCGACCATCTTGGATCATTTTCTCGCCACAAAAGCTCCCATACTAAAGCAATGGAAAATTTTTAATGTCTTCTCAAGATTTTATAGGCCAATTTCACCTATATTTGGCAGGAAGCATCCTTAGGGCATAGAGATGCCTTTTTTCTCCATCGATCAATATTCACCATTCTATTACTTCTGATATACAGCTGGCCCTGACAGCTGGCTCTAGGACTATAGACTTAGAAAGCTTTACCGACTCCTTGGAACCGGGTAATCGGCTCCCAACTGCCGAGTACCCGTCTACCATAGAGTTCATTCTTGTTTGCATAGCAACAAGAGATACATGCTTTTTGCAGTTGGAAAGATCTTAAGAGTTTTAGCCTAAGTCTTTTTGTCTGTATTAATTGTGATAGCTGGTGCGTTCTCAAAGGATTTCTTGGATTAATATGGATGCCGCCGATGATAACCAGGTTGTATATTTCCTTATTATTCCATAGTTAAAAGACTTAGGTCTCTAAAATTTTGTCTGTGTCGCATGTTCCAATTTCTAACCCCTAAGAATCTGGGACGTGTGTTAAACAACGAAATATGCCGGATGATCGCCTTCTTTAAACCCCAACAGGTGATCGGCAGATATGAAAATAGGTGTTTGCTACAGTATTTTGAACACGAATATCGGCTGACATCGTTCTCCATAAGATCCGAGCGGGTGACGTCACACCCGGGTGTCTCGGATATTTGTGAGGAAAATTTTTTCATTAATTCGCGCATCTGATTCTGGGTGATGCATACTAAAATGGTACCAGAAAACTTTGGAATTTTCAAGTTTTGCGTGTTATCACGATCTGTTTGCAATGATCGGTGGTTTCAAAATTCTTTATTAAGATGTGTGCTACAGCAGTTTGTTTACATTTTGTTGTTTCTTCACATATCGTTTTGGCTTTCGTTAGGAGTATAATTTATATTGATTGGTAAATATACCCCGAATGCTATGCGATATGATTCCTGGTTCCGTGATACATCCTTGAGGATCAGTTTATGGGTGTATTATTGCCCGCTTCGTTCTTGTCATCATAATCAATGCGATCGTTGCTGTAACGTTGCGGGGTGGGGTGCGGGAGGGTAACAGTTAATTTATGGTCAATATATTTGAAAATTAATTGTCTGCCTTCCATCTTTGTCTCGTTCCGCTTGCTTATTGTAGGTTTGTGCTTATTTATAGGCCACGCCAGCCCCGCCGTCATGTGACGAGTGCCACAAGTTCGTCCGGGTCCTGTTTAAGGACCATGTCTGCTTTCGGTGTACGTTATGTAACTTTGACAATAGGTGTAATATATGTGCAGTGTTGTCCGTTGATATGATGATGAAGTTCCTTGCCCAGAAGGAATTGGCTGGGTCTGACGTGGGGGGGTCAGGCGAACTGAAATCAAATCGTGGAGCATCCGTTTTGGCCCTTGGGGGCGCTCCACGTCTACAGCTGATGGCACCGCCGGCATGGTTTGGTCCGGCTATGCAGGGCTTCCTGCATAGCGTTCTGCCCACGCTGGTGTCGTCCCTGCTGCCGAAAGTTGTAGGGCAGTCTCTCCCCATGCTTGGTTCGGACCCTGTCCTTGGACAGGGTTCTGGACTGGTCGCCGAGGGAGCCGTCTCATACGACCCCCTAGCAGTCCCGTCAGGCTCCGACCTGACGGGTTCTGTCTCTCTGCGGCCACCTCTGGGTGGTCCAGTAGCGGTGGCCGGTCCATCAGGCATGGGAGCCATCCACCAGGATGGCTCCACGGTTTCCTCGTCTAGTGACGACTCTTCGGAGTCTGAAGATGAGGAGGAGGAGAGGTTGCTGCGGCCTGTGATGCCACGGGTGGAGAATATGGAAGTCGATTCCGTCCTGGACGGCACCGTCCTCCATCTGTCTGGCTTGGCGCAAGCCAGGGCAGCGGCTCCGCCCGTGGTTGAGGCCAATCTGGTACCGGACACCGGTCCCGTGATGGTTGGTTTGACGCCAACCGACACGGTGACAGGTGTGCCGGGCCAGACGTGGTACTCACCTATCTCGCCTGGTCCGGCGGTCAGACATGGGGTGCCGTTGGCGCCCATGGCTGGCCACGGTTCCGTGACTGCTACGGGTCCGCACAGTTTTCCGTGCGGGCCTACTCCATTGCCTGGTGTGTTCCATGGGGTGGCGGCGGAACCGTATGGTACCGGAGTTCCTGGCGTGTCAGCCACGACTCCTAGCCGGGAGGCCGTGGCTGGTAGGTCCGTGAACATGTCAACGGGTGACGTGTTCACGGGTGTGTCCTCCTCGGAGATGGACTGGTCTGAGCCAGGGTAGACCCGTCTGTGGTTTCGACCACGGCCGAGGAGGATGCGCCCCGTCCATCGGTGGCATCGATCAGGACGGGGATCTTGCCCGCAGCCCGGATCCGGTCCATTGGATTGGATCCACAGTTTATTGAGTTGCTAGAGGCTATTTATAGCAGGCAACTCATGGCCAAGGGCCAGCTCCCTGCGGCCTCCAGGGAGGTGCGGGCGAAGTTCGTATTCCACGGGGGTAATGCGACAGGTATGGTGTTGTACCGTCGGTCACCGAGGATGACCGATGGGTTCTGGCTGTCCAGAGTGCTGGAGCGGGTGACCCCGCCCCGGCACTGGTGGACAAATCCCAGGGACACCACGATGAAGTCCTGTCCCTTTGTGATGAGGGTGTGAGGGCAGCGATGAGTGCTGTCAACCATTCTTATCGCATTCAGTCGGTGTGGGCTGAAGCGGGGGCAGGCCACCCTGTGCCACGTTTGGCGCTTTCGTGCGTCAATGACGGCCTGGTGCTGTCTATGGACGCATTGGCAAGGGTGCAGGCGCGTGTTACTAAGTCTTGGAGCCAGATGGTTCTTGACCATATGCGTCTGGCTACGGCCGTCAGGGAGCGTCTTCTTGGTACGCCCCTGACAGGCCCTAGCATCTTCGGTGGCCAGGCGCGGGCCATCTTAGAAGACACGGCTAGCATTGCGCAGAATCGGTTGGCGGTGAACCTAGAGCTGGTGCGGCAAGCGCACGCACTAGGGGCTGATGCGAAGCCGCTGACCATGCAACCTTCTAAGAAGCAGAAGAAGCATAAAGGCAAGGCGAAAGCTAAGCCTGGTGCAGCTTCTGCTTCGTCTGGCTTTTCTCAGCCGCCTCCGGCGAAAAAAAGCCAAGATGGTTGTGGAGGCTCCTACCCTCCCCAATGTTTCTCCTGATCGCCCGAGAGGCGGGAAGGGCAAGGGGAAGGGTAAGTCCTCAAAGGGCGGAAAGAAGGGAGCGGATCGTAGCTGAGGGTACGAGAGCTCCCTTCGTTTCTGCCTGGACTGCACCTGTGTGACAGGAACAGCGGTGCCAGTTAGACCAGCCGAGCCAAGACCAAAATGGTTCTCTCTCTCTCGTCAAGAGGGGGGGGGGTTGTGTGTGGGGGGGAACGGACCGCGAGCCTGACAACCCCATTAGGCTTTGAGGCGTCTATAGTGGGTGGAAGGCTCATGCGTTTCGTCGAGGCTTGGCGAGGTGTGACGTCAGACAGTCTGCCAGCACACGATCGCGAATTTCATTATATAACTCCGGAATGGCGGTTTCTGTGAAATATTTACGCCCAGGTAACTGATACCGGCTATCAAACTGAGCGATCATTCCCTTGAAATGACTGTTGTCAACGGTATAAATAGGCACCATGGCCCCGGCAATATACTTAGTTACACCTTTGGTTAACTGTCGGAAACGGGTGCTTGATTTTTCGTACAACTGCCCTTTCTGTAGTGTCTGTGTTATCTTTGGCTGCTTTGTCGGCCGATTACTACTTTCACCTGCGCTGTCATCTCGTTTACGCTTGGTTGGCTGTAACTGCGAATACGCTAACAGATGGTGTTTACGAAGGTGAAACGTCAGATTTGATGTATTCCCACCACTAGCTGACACAGTTACACGGCACAATTTGCAAGTTGGTTTCATCTCATCAACTGCTTTACCATTTTCATCTGCCACAAACCCATAGTGAGCCCATATGGGCGATGTCACTTTCGCCTTTGGAATTAACTCCATTTTACGGCCTAACCAGTAACGAAACACAATCACGAACTTGTACAAAAAACTTATAATTGATAAAAGCAATACGTAGTAATCAAGAACAATTTGAAATTGATAACAACTACAAAAATCTTCCATCTTTTATACTATATAGCCCAAATTAACTCAAGGAGGGTATGGGCTCGCTGTTTAGCTAAGTGTGATTATTATTAATCCGTATATAATACGCTGGCTAACTGACATTGTTTATACACAATGGACTGTATATCGCCGTGTCGGTGTACAATCACTGAACGCACTAAAATGACCATTCATTTCGGCACGGAAAATAATCAATTCACCGAGATCAAAGGTCAATAGCTTGCTGACGTCATTACATATAGAATGTTCAATAATAAAAAGACAAATTATTATTCTCAATTTGATTGGCTAATTTCTGGCATACGACCGTACGGACCAATAGCAAACGAGACTGGAATTAGCAGAGGGAAGAGCAAGAACACTACTTCTTGCAAATGGCCGACGGAGGAAAATATGTTTATACATCACAGGCCTTTGAAGTTTACCCGCCAATTTCATATTATTAGCATTTTGCATATACTACTATATATATAATACACTTATTATAGTGTATTATATATATAGATATATAGTAATATATGAAATATGCTAATAATATGAAATAGGCGGGTAAACTTCAAATGCCTGTGTATACATTGGTTAGTATTTGTACGGAAAAAAATGAAAATTTTGTCATATTCGGTTTGACGATATTTATTTCTCATAGGCGGTTTTTAAACCGTCAGTGTATGATATCGGTTTTTAATATGGTATCGGTATATCGCGCAGCCCTACAGTCTGGTCCTGGGATGGTTGTCCCAGGGATACATGCCGGAGTGGTGGGACTTTCCACCACAGAATCTGTCTTTGGCACCTGTCTGCACACCTGTACCAAGGGAACCAGACAAGTTAGAAGCCATTCAAAACGAAGTGTCAGGTTTGCTTCTGAAGGGAGCAATAAAACCAGAATACCAGAACACTCCAGGCTTCTATTCAAATATGTTCCTTGTTCCCAAGAGCACAGGGGGATGGAGACCCGTACTCAATCTCAGGCCATTAAATTGGTTTATCCATACGCCTCGGTTCCAGATGGAAACTCCGAGGTCGGTAATGGCAGGATTGAGGAAGGGAATGTGGTGTGTGTCGATCGATCTGAAAGATGCATATTTCCGCATCCCAATGAACAGGAGTTGTCACAGGTTTCTGAGATTTGCGTTTCAGAATCAAGTATGGGAGTTTATAGTTCTCCCGTTCGGCCTGTCGACAGCTCCAAGGGTTTTCACGAGAGTGGTCCTTGCGGTGACAGCGTATCTCAGAAAAGAGTACGTGGCGCTACACACCTACATAGACGATTGGCTGATCAAAGCAGACACATCAGCCAGGTTAGAGGTGGATACTGCTCTGACTCTGAAGTTACTTTCAGATCTAGGCTGGATAGTCAACAAGGAGAAATCCGAGTTGACACCCACTCAACATTTCGTTTATTTAGGGATGCGATTCGATCTCGAGGAGGGCAGGGTTTACCCGTCAAAGCCCAGAGTGGTGTCTCTGTTAGCCAGCCTCAAGAGTTTTCAATTGGGAAACCACAGGCGAGGCGGTTTCTTCAGATGCTTGGCGTGATGGTCTCCATGGAGCAGGTGAACCCGTACGCTGCTCTAATGTGAAGACCTATCCAGTTGTATCTGATGTCTCTGTGGAAACAGAGAACAGAACCCCTGTCAAAACTTGTGCCAGTTTTGGAGCCAATAATGTCGCATCTTGTATGGTGGAAAGAGCGTCAGAATCTCCTAGTAGTGGTTTCGCTGCACCTACCCCACCCCCAGCTGTCCGTGTACACGGATGCATCGCTGGAGGGGTGGGGGGCCTGTCTGGGAGTGCACCAGGTCTCGGGCACATGGACTCTCCAGGAGAGCCAGCTGCATATCAATCTGTTGGAAATGATGGCAGTGGAACTGGCGTTGGAAGAGTTTCTTCCGATGATCAGGGGCAAGGTGATATTGATACGGTCGGACAATTCGACGGTAGTATCATGCATAAATCGCCAAGGCGGGACCAGGTCACCCACGCTGTGTATCAAAGTGTGGCACTTGATTCAATGATGCAGGAATTACTCGGTTGTTTTGAAAGCAGCTCACATTCCTGGCCGATTGAACATTCTGGCGGATGCTTTGTCTCGCAGACAGAGAATTCTGCCGACAGAATGGTCTCTCAACCCTCCAGTTCTACGAAGGATCTTCGAGCATTGGGGCAAACCCAACGTGGACTTGTTCGCCACAAGGGAAAATGCTCAAATCATGACTTATGTCTCGCCGATTCCAGATCCAAATGGCATCGATACAGACGCTCTGGCGATACGCTGGAGGGGGATGCACGCTTACGCGTACCCACCCACCATTCTTCTGCCGAAGGTATTGGTGAAGATCCGGGAGGAACCGTGTCTGGTCCTGCTAATAGCGCCGTATTGGCCCAGCAGGGCGTGGTTCATGGATCTGCTAGATCTGCTGGTGGAAAACCCGGTGCAGTTGCCCGAGATTCCGAACATAATCTCCCAGGCCAAGGGACGCTTCCTACACGAGCGGCCCGAAATGTTCAAATTGACTGCGTTGTTGTTATCAAACAACGTTCCACGTCGGAAGGCTTTTCTCGACAAGCTGCTGAATTCATCGCGGCTGCGAGGAGGTCAACCTTCAAGTCATATAACAACAAGGTTAACAGATTTGCAGACTGGTGTGAAGAAAAGGGTATTGATACCTTTCAATCCACTATTCAGCAAATAGCAGACTCTCTGTGAGCTGTTCTTTTCAGGAAAAGCTCCCGTCACAATTGCTGGATACAAGTCGGCTTTGGCATCAGTTATCCCTTGTCTAGCCAACAGGGATAGTCCAGAGGTGGCCCAGTTAAATGTGATGGTGAAGGGAATGAGCAATCTCCGACCGAGACAACCGGTAGTCATTCCAGCCTGGAGTCTATCTTTAGTGCTTAATGTACTGGCCAAGCACCCTTTCGAACCGTTGCGTTCGGCTAGTCTAAGGCATTTGACTCTAAAGGCGGTCTTTCTATTGGCAGCTTCCTCAGCTAGAAGGTGCAGTGAGATCCATGCGCTTTCGACAGAGAGGGACCGATTTATTGTCTCTGGAGAGGGTCTGCGTCTTCTGCCAAGAGCAGAGTTTATGTCAAAGAATCAATCTTTGAGATATCCCGGCAAACCGATCATAATACCGAAGTTAACAAGGTTTGATCGTGATGCCAATGGTGAGTATTGTTAGATCTCGGAGAAAGGGAAATTTACATTTCCTTCATACTAAAGCAATGGGAAATTTAAAATGTATTATTCTCACGCCATCTTGGATTCTTGTCAATTTTTAGAAATGGCTAAAAATCTTCTTCAAAACCGCTGTGGGGGAATCAATTCAAAACACATGAAATATCATCTAGCGCAAGGGCTGCACCAAGTTTGTTCAAGGGAGCTTGATTGGCCAAATGTTTTGGCGGCCATCTTCGATAACCTATTTTTTGCCAAAGCAACTCTAGAACCACTGAGCGGATTGGGCCGAAATTTGGGAGATATGATTAGGCACTGAATGCCATTAAAGAGTTTTCAGGGGAAGGATCTACGTCAGATGACTACTCCTAAACCACCCATCAACAATTTTGACAAAGATGCATAGTGCTCCAGGTGAGCGACACAGGCCCCTTGGGCTTCTTGTCTATGAGAAAATTTAAATTTTCTTGAACAAATTCGAGGGCTAAGCGTTTACATGTACTTGGTAGTACTATTTATCTGGAGGTGCCCTCTTGCCAAGTATGTCTCACTGTGTAGTTTCTGTACAGTTTTGAGCAATGTGTGTTTAAGTTGGCCATGGGATTAGGAAGTCTAAAGCCCATTTTTCTTTTCAGTCTCAGTTTGTCTTGCCAACCATTTTTGGGGTGTGTATGTAAATTGAAGATTTTTGGAGTTTCATAAAGTCTCAATAACTTAGCCTATACAAGTTGGACTGTCAAAGTGATGAAACTTTATGAGGCCATGGGCATGGTAATGGGGGTTAGTTAGAAAGAGGCTTTGGGAGTGATAGAGGAATCCAGTTTATCGATCAATCATTTGATGTGATAATCAACTACGTCACTTGTAGGCTGATGTCACAATCAATTACATTATGAATGACATAATTAAGTCTCAAACACTTAATAGTCTGTCAAGTTGTATGAATTGTATGTCTCAGGTACTATTTAACTCTGACCTCTCTGATCATCTGATGCTAATATTCTAGCTTTTACTTTTACTCCGTCAATAGCAAAGAAACATTTGGTGTACTTTTTTCAACACTTGGCGGACGATGTTGCTGTCTATGACAGCAACATCTTCCACCAAATTCGTTGAAAAATGAACACTAGAACTGTCATCTTTTAATTTGTTTTCAAGATTTAAAGAGTGATAAGGGTTAATAAACATTCTGTTGAATATTTTGAAACTACAAGAACTGGCAGCAACAACACCCAGTCAAATTATTTTCAAAATATTAAAGAACTTATACGTTGTATCTATATATAGTTTTCTGGAAATTGAGATTTGTGGAGTTCATGTTTCGATTGATCCCAACAACATGGGTGGAGTTTAACTAAAACTGGCTTCATCCATTGTCTAGATTTGTGTGAATTTGTTTTATGGTTTGTGATCAATTTCTTTTTCTTGTATTTCTGCAGGTGATAACATCTGTTTGCCCAGCTAATGACAGACCTATAGCACAAGTTACGCAGGTAAGATATCCATCAATGGGGCTGATATTGTGTGCTTGAATTCTGCCATAAGGAACATAATCACAAGGAATGAAGTCTTTTGTTTTGAAATGAAAACGTTGTCATAATTTTCTATCTGCAGCAGTGTTCGTACAAACTTGAAAAGCCCTTGAATTTTGGCATCTGCCTTGATAAGCCTTGAATTTGAAATTTGTCTTGAAAAGTACTGGAATTTCACCCATCCTCCGCCTTTTAAAGGCATTGAAAATCAACATTTCCTCCCAGGTGATTTTAACTGTCTGCAAAACGTTCACATACTAATTTAAATAAAGATTTAAGAAAATCTGATCAGCAATTTGACGGGCAAAATCCATCTGGAACCAAGTAAGTTCCAAAATTCAAACTAATTTTAAAGGTTCTAAAGGTAAGCTATATGAAATTTTGTGTCAGTGTCATATCCTCACTTCCTCCAGGATCCTGGTTCTGAGCCCTTGAAAAATCAACTTTTTTAGTCTTGAAAGTCCTTGAAAAGGCCTTGAATAAGAAAATCTGCCGGCTGTATGAAGCCTGTGCAGGATTCGTACTGGTCATGCAAATCCGGGAGATTCATGGAATTTGAAAATTTAAATTCCAGGCCTGGGAAAGTCATGGAAAATTTGCATTTTTGTCTCGCCTGCGAAGCACAAAAAGCGAGATATAGGTATCACTATATTTCAAGATTGGTTAAGCCTATTGCAACTAAACTTAGACACATGGTTACCTATAATGATAGGAAGCTGCATAATGATGTTGGGGTCACACGGTCAAATGTCAAGGTCACTGTGACCTTGATACAGAGCTCTGTTATTTCAACATTAAGTTTTTGCGTTTAGCAAAACTTCTTAGCTTATATTTCAGAATTGGTTACGCCTATTGCAACTACATGTAGGCTTGGATACATGGTTACCTATAATGATAGGAAGCAGCATAATAATAATGAGGGCAGAAGGTTACCGGTCAAGGTAACTGTGACAAACAGGAGACAGGTGAGACATTTAATTGCGCGAAATTCTTGTTTGTCATAGGTCGTGGAAAAGTCTTGGAAAATGGTAACCATGCAAAATAAAAGAAATTGGCTGGCATAAATTTCTGCCGTCACCTCTATACAATAAAAATCACGGCAACTCATCAAAACAAGTTGTCCAAGAGCTACGGAACTTTTAATGACGTGTCTGAGGCCAAAAGGTTTGAAAGTCTTTTCTAAATCAGAATTTTATGTTGATTTTGAAAATCCATTTCTTAATTGGTGCTGCATTTTGGGTGAAAATGCATTTTTTGGCTTGTTTTCGATAAGATTTTAAGAAAAAATGCAAAATATGGTTTTCATCGCACACATTCATTGAACATGTGTTTACCCAAACAAGTAAGGTATCAAATTAAAGTTAATGAGGAGAGAAACGCATACATTTATATAGTTATCATATATAGACTCAGATATATATTCAGTAAAAGAGGCATTTTTCATAAAAACCTGTAACTAAATTCTTTAGTTTCAAATAGAATTTCCTAGAAAAAGTCCATTTCTGTTTAGATTTATACATAAAGGATATATTTTCCATGCCAGCAATTTAAAATAACTATTTTCAAGTACTCTATTCCGAAAGTTAACATATTTGTTTGCATTTTTTTTAGGGTGTATTGCAATTATGCTATCCCTACCCTGTAATATCAGAAAAATATGAAGAATCATTTACCTACATTATATTCACTTGGAAAGTTCCGGTTACTCAGTTTTGAAACTTTGAATGATCATGTCATGCACACATTCAGTTGTGACAAATATTTAAACACCAGTTGGCTGTATTAATGAGTGCCCCACACATTGCCCCATACCCAACCCCATGAACCTGCGCACTAAGCGGATTGCACTAGGTAAAGTTATAGGTATACATGTATATATGGCATAAATGCATAAAGCACATTGTCTACTAATACAGTATGATAATGATTAGTATTATACACACGAGTTGTTGTACACATGTACATTGTTATTATCCCCAATGGTTTCCAGCTTTATCAGTCCACACATGTGAGCAAATTAATTTACTCATTTACACCATATTTTTGTCTTAGCTAGGCATCACTTTTCCAACAACAGCACGCACATTAAGTTTCTGTGTTTAATGAATCATCTTTGCCTATGTTTTAGAAGTGCTTATTCCTACCTACTGGAACCAATCTTGGACACATTGTTGCCTATACCATAAGGAGCAAACATGATGGTAGTAAGGTCACTATGTCAAAGGTCAATGTCATTCTGATGTAATACTTTATTCTGACATTACAAAGTTAAGTGTTGGTATTTAGCAAACCTTTTACATTTATATTTCAGGATTAGTTGATCTTGTTGGAACCAAACTTTGATACATGGCTACCTGTAGTGTTAGGAAGTGGCAGTCAACAAGGTCAAAGTCACTGAGAAAGAGGAGACAGGCGAGACATTTAATTTCTCCGATTTCTTGTCTACATGCACAAGTATAATTTAGGTTCAAATACATTGGTGTCAGAGATAGCAATCCAAGTTCCGTATCTCATGAACTACAACCATAACACCTCATTATGAGGACAGACTATATACATTTGGTACAACCTGTATTAAGTGACCACCCAAATGGGATCTTAAGAGGGTAGAATATGTTAATCAAATTCACCTTTCCAGAGTATCCACCTGTATCATGTGACCTCGTATGATGTCATAATCATCTCAGCGCGTGTATGATGATGTCACAATCATTACATCACAAAGGGTTCCATATCGACGGTCACCAAATCTCAAATACTCTGAAACGTATGAGATGTAAGGTAAAGAATCTTTCAGCGGATGCTGTGAAGGTAAAATTAGGTGTGAAGGACAAAAGAAATCAAGGAATTGCGAGGCACACAGGATCTCTTCGGTAGATTACTTTATGTGGCATCAAGTAATAAACTTGGATCTTGAATTAGTCTTCCGGGATCCCATAATACCAGTACCATTGGCATTAAGCACATGTCCATGGGTCAATCAACCAAACAGACAAATCTAAGCTCATGCATAAATTGGAAGAGAGACTCAAAGTGCTAAGCCAGTATTATCCAAGACGCGTGTGCTGTTGATGCAATGTTTCTAATATAGTGAACATACCAGCAACATTTGGTGGTCTTGCAATAATGATTCATACGCGATTATTACAATTGTCTAAGAGTGTACACATTGTATGTGATTCATAAAGATATTGAGCATGACCTCAGGAGCTCCAGTTCCATGTTGAGCAAGTTCACGTTATCTGGACCAGAACAAAAGTGGCCAAAAATCTCCAATGCTTCACTCGCTTCAACATTGTTCAAAACAGCCCTGTTACGATTCCCAGTGAAACAGTGGCAAAGTTCACAGTACATCGAGCAGATCAGAAAAAACATCTTATTTATAGGTCTCGAAGATAAATCTTATCAGTATACAGTTGTCGATGGAAACTTTCAATTGACTGAGATCCCAGTCTCACATGTACCTATGAAGAACCTGACAAACTTTTAATTTGGCAAGTCAGGCAAATTGACAAAATCGAACAAGGATGGTAACATTATCATTAAGGCTTCTGACATGGATGTATTCATAATCTTGCTGACACGTGAATATATCAGGCCAGCACATATTTGGATGGTTGTTGGTATTTGTGCCAATAGTACTAGAAGATATATTGATGTTTCTATGTTAGCACAGAATCTGGGACCAGAGTTGCTAGTGCCATAGGTAGATTTCATGCCTTCACAGGATGTTATTACACAGCCAGTTTCTTTCGCAAGGACAAGATTCATCCACTGGAGCTTATGGAGAAAGTCAAAACATTTATCGCAGTATTTGCCAAATTTGGGGAATCACCTGACATAGCTTCAGATTTGTTAGCAGACTCGGAGACATTTGTGTGTTGCATGTCTGGTAAAGCAAATGTATCTTTAGTGAATGTGGCACTATGATTTTTCAGCAACATTATGACCCAAAGAACCAGTCTCAACCTTTGGAACTGACTCGAACAATCTTCCACCATGTAAGTCTGTATTGTTACAAAAAGTTGAACATGCAGATCTTGTTGATTCGATGTAGGAAAAATGATGTTACATTTGTTTCATACATTTGGGAACACGAGGATGGATTCTTGAGAATGGTCATTATGCCTGCAAGTGGTTTACAGGTCCCAGATGATGTAACTTGTCACATTGAAATTGCAGACACAACTCAGCCAGAAGATGACGATATGCTGGACGATTAATCAGACAATGATCTTGAATGAACATTGGAAGATCAGTGTAGCCATGACATGGTAACAAAGTTTTTCCCTGAACCATCCACAGTTAATATTAGTAAACTAAAACAAAGCCTATTGATATGTGAATATATGTTAGCAATTCTGTGTGAACATAATAAGATCAGTCATTAACAAACGGGCATGAAAAATGATTAAATGTTTTTTTGCATTTTCCGATATTAGGGTGAACGTTAGCATAAAGGTATTAAAACACAAAAGCGGTACACAGTTATGGTAACTTTCAGGAGAAATTACATGCAAAACAGGTATTTCAAATTAAGGAAACAAATAAGTATGATTTAGGTAATACATGTAAACAGAAACAGACCTTTTCTGGGAAATTATGTTTGAAACTAAAGAATTTAGTTCCGGGTTGTTATGGAAAATGCTTCTTTTACTGAATATATCTGAGTCTATATACGATAACTATATATGTATGCATTTGTCTCCTCCTTCTTCTTTTCGTTCGCTGATCATACCGCCAGTCCTGTAAGTGACTATCGATATGATCATAAGCGTTAAGTGCGTGGATCCATGGTTTATTAGAGTGCGGCCTGGAACCTCCGTCTTCAGCACTCGAGGTTTCTGTCAGGGTTACCTCACCCTTACCTCCTTTAGTCGCCTCTTACAACACGCAGAGGATACGGAAGGTGTATTCTAAGCCCCACCTACAGGGCATATTTGTCTCCTCATTACCTTTAATTTGATACCATACTTGTTTGGGTAATCATTTGCTCAATGAATGTGTGTGATGAAAACCATATTTTGCACTTTTCTCAAAATTTTATCGAAAACAAGCTAAAAACTGCATTTTCCACCCAAAACGCAGAGGCTGTGGCAATTAAGAAATGGATTTTCAGAATCAGCATAAAATTCTGATTTAAAAAAGAGCTTCAAGCTTTTTGTCATCAGACATGTCATTAAAAGTATTGTAGCTCTTGGACTAAAGGTTTTGGATTGGTTGTTACAAAACGCGATATTCAGAAATTTTGCAGAATAACTCGGATCATAATTTATGTAACTGCGTCATAAACACAAATCTCTAGCATCTGATGTCTCCTAGATATTAATTCTTGGAGGCCATGGAATTTGTTAATTTTGGTCATGAAATCTCATGGAAAAGGTGTGGTATTTCAAACAGAAAGGTTCCTCTAAACAATTGCTTAAGATCTGTATGTAAGATGCCACAAAATCAAACGATGAATATTTCTTTGTTCTAAATCTGACTGAACAATGCATAGAACAAGTAGATCTCACCTTAGCTAATGGTGGGAACTGACATATTTGATCTCTCACTCAAGTACAGTATAGGATATGTATTCAAATACATCATTTTTATCTGTCTTTATAATCAGAATGTCGTAACTCTGTCACAAAACTCGAAAAGTTCATGATCAGGATAGTGTCTGAATTGTATGACTTTGATGTTATTTACAATTTATGAGACATTCTGCTGAATGACTTGTCAATGGTTTCTGGTCAGAATATTTGATCTCGATGAAATTAAGAAAGTTGTTTCTGTGAGAGGATAAAAAAATTCTGTTTTCCGGTTTCAGGGCAGCCCAGCAGACTATGAGAAAGCGGTATCCGCTAGTGAGACGGCATGGCAAAGCTGGGCAGATGTAAGTGGATAACTGTTTAACTGCTTCAAGCCACCAGAGAATAATTTCAATGTGCAATAACTCTGGACCAGCTGAATATTTCGAGAACAATTTGACTGAAAGTTGTTGATGGCTTAGCCACCAACAACTTTCAGTCAAATTGTTTTCACAATATTCAGCCCATGACTGAATTAAACCAATGCAAAACTTAGTCGGCCGAAATTGAGCAGGTAGACAGTTAAAGAACCTAAATAAGAATTAGATTTCACTTCATGAAAAATGTTTAAAAGTTTAAAATTGTATATTATGAGTTAAAACAATTATTTAACAAATGTTCACAACCTCTATCAATATTAAAATTAAATAGACCATATATATGTAAATGTGTAGCCCATAAAAAGTGATGTGCATGGGTAGATTTTAAGTATTTTTTCTACTACCCCAGACGGGACAGCGCGTCATTGATTTTACTATCCCTCTGCAATTTCACTCACCCAATGATTGTAAGCGCAAAGCTGATCACTTCTTTAATCCATTCACTGATGGATCCCTATAAAACTCATTTCCAAGGCACGCATACAAAGAAGCTGTTGAATATTTTGAAATTAATTTGTCCGGAAAGCCGTTGTTGCTTATTAGTCCCCTACCGGTAAAACCAGGGGGACTACAGGTTTGGACTCTGTCTGTCCGTCCGTCTCTCTGTCCGTCAGTTGGTTTTCCGCACTTTTTTCGCAGTCCTTCAAGCTATTCAACTGAGAATTGGTATATTGCTTTGTTATGAGAAGTTACAGACCGAGTTCGAGTTTCAGGCGGATGTGTCAATTTTTTATGGAGTTATGCCCCTCTTTGACTTAAGAAATACGAAAAATATCAGCTTTTCGCACTTTTTTTCGCACTCCTTCAAGATATTTAAGCAAAAATCAGTGCATCGCTTTAGTATACGGAGTTACAGAGCAATTTCGAGTTTCAGACATTTTCGTCAATTTTTCATGGCGGTATGCCTACTTTCGACTTACGTAATACGAAAAATATTAGTTTTCCGCACTTTTTTACACAGTCTCAAGATATTATACTGAGAATTGTTACATTGTTTTGTTATGAGAAGTTACAGACCAAGTTCGATTTTCAGGCATATGCGTAAATTTTTGATGGAGTTATGCCCCCTTTCAACCTATGAAATACAAACATATCAGTTTCAAGACTTTCCTTCTCCTTCACCATATATGACTGAGACTTGGTTTATTGCTATGTTATGAGAAGTTACAGATCAAGTTCGATTTTCAGCTGCTTTTGACAATTTTTAATGCATTTTTTGGCTGTCAATCTCTCAGGTTTTTTATCTCCAGATAGGGGACATGTATTGCAAAGCAATACTTACAGAATGCTTGTTGCATCAACGGCTTTTCGGACAAATTCATTTCAAAATATATAATAAAGCATTGAATGTAGCAGAAAATCTGTTCTTTTGTAAATTTTCGGTGGGTACTGAACATAATGATGTTATAACAGTATTTTTTCGTATTTCCTCTTGAGAGCATTACTAACCCAGACGGGTTAGTGCAGGTGTAGTTTCACTAACCCATATGAAATTCTACAATCCTCGGGTTAACGAGTTAGTGTTTAAATTGTGCCCTGGCTGAGCATTTTTTGTGTTTTGCAACTTTGTTTTCGTGTGCATCTATACATGTAATCTGCCAGTTGGGGGGGTGGGTGGGAGACAGGGGGTTAGCTGTTCAAGGTGGACATGTTTCAAAACCCAAAATAATTTGAGAGTCATGGTCTTGGGTAATGTATATTTTGTAGGCCATAGCAACTGTATTTTTAAAATTTTACCCGAGAATTATTGGCAAGCTAGTCAGTCCAGTCATGAATTAAATAGTTTTCTTGGTTTACAAATGTACATTCTGTTAGTAGAAATTTTCATTTTCGTGGCCAGTAGCAGATTAATTTCAATTCCTGGCAGATGAGGTACCTTTTCTCTACCCTGATCCATATTATCAACATTTTAACCCTCGAATTTGTTCAGGAAATTTTTAATCTACTCGTAGAAAATTCTATTTGCAGACCAAGAGAAGACTATTTTTGAAAATTGACCACTGGAATAACTGGCTCGGTTATCGAGCCCGTCATTCCAGTGGTAAATTTTCAAAAATAGTCATGGTCTGCAAATGGACATTTATAAAGACCATTACAGAAGCCGTTTTGGCTGATATACGGGATAAAGGGTTAGGAAAAATTAGTTACCTCTCCGGGATGTAGAAATTGTTTAAGTGTAGCTTTCGTAACCATCTCGGTAACCTCTTCAGCACTAACTGACGGTCGCTGGCAACGTCACTCTGGTCAGATCTTGTTGCCAGCGACCGTCAGTTAGTGCTGAAGAAGTGACCGAGATGGTCACGAAAGCAAACAATTTAGCCATTTACAACCCAAGAGAATACTAGCTGTGAAAATTTAACCTTAGAGTAACTGGCTCTGACCCGATAATCGAGCCAGTCATTTCCGGTGTAAAATAACCATTAAAGGTACACATTCACCCCAGAATGCTTGAAAATAAAATTATTTAAATTGTAAACTTTTAGAAACTTAACTTGTCTACCTCGATGTAATGAAATGAAATACATTCTAACATGATGATTTCATCGCGTATAAATTAATATAATTTTTTAGTTGTGAAGTTGAATTTTGGACTTGTGTCTCTAATTCAATTTCACAAGTTAAAAAATTATATTAATTTATAGGTAATGAAATCATCATATGTTAGTATGTATTGCATCTATACACATAATCCAAGCATCGAAAAGTATACAATTTTATCTCTATCTTTTACTGTGTCAGTAGCAAAGAAACTGGTGTACATTTTTCAACAATTTTGGTGGACAATGTTGCTGTCTACGACAGCAACATCTTCCATCAAATTTGTTGAAAAATTAACACCAGTGCATCTTTTAATTTAATTTTAAATATTTAAAATTTTAACATCCGAGTGGTAGGGATTAAAGAGTTTAATTACACCAGTTTTCATACAAAACAGAATCAAAGTGTCAGTCCATGCTCGCCATAACGTCGCCAGCGACCACCTAGGATTATGGCTGATTTTTTAGAAATGTC
Organism: Chaetoderma sp. LZ-2023a; assembly: GCA_034401795.1. NCBI lineage: Eukaryota > Metazoa > Mollusca > Caudofoveata > Chaetodermatida > Chaetodermatidae > Chaetoderma > Chaetoderma sp. LZ-2023a. The sequence continues at coordinate 116,900,580 of CM067360.1, read as the reverse complement.
TAAATGTGTACGAAACTACGTGGCGGATTGATGCAAAACTCATGAAATGTCATCTAGGGCAACAGCTGAACCAAGGTTGTTCAAAGAAACATTTTTTTATTGTATTTCCACAGATTCCAGCTCCACAGAGAGGGGAGATTGTACGACAAATTGGGCATGCTTTACGCGAGAAAAAAACACTTCTCGGAAAATTGGTGACTACATGTATTTGAAAATCTGTTAAATTTGTATAATATCGCAAATAGCATATAGATTACATGTTATATTGTAGCAGCGACTGTGTAATAATACACATCTAGTACTGTTTAACCGTTGCAACTCCAATGTCAAATTCCAGATTTTAAAATTAATTAAAAAGATTAACTGGTGTTATTTTTCAATAAATTTGATGGAAGATGTTGCTGTCATGACAGCAACATCGTCCACCAAAATTGTTGGAAAATGTACACCAGTTTCTTTGCTATTGATACTGGGTTGAAAATTATTATTTATCATTACTATTAGTCCTTACAGTACGCCGCAAAAATAACTTTACTATAAAACGCAAAAAAACCGGGACCATAGCGCCAAAAAGACGGCGAAAAAACGGGACAGTTTCCGCGCTGCATCAGTTATAAGATTTTAATGCGTTAGGAAAAGAAGATAAACTACATATAGCGCACCAAGAATTTCATTTAGCGCGTGGCTGCGTCGAAAAAAGACATTGAGACCCGTTGTGAAGAAGATTTAAACGAGTTCAAACTATTTAGGCGTGTTTAAATGTTCAGTGGCTAGCATAAATTTTCTTGACGAGTTTATAATTCAGGCTGTTACTGTCATCGTGTTCGTGTATTAATTATGTTAACATGACACGGCCTATTTATGTCTACTCCACATAAAAGAAATAATCCTAAACCTATTACTAAATATTAAATTATCACTAAAGTTCACAGTCATATACAATTCCATACATTCACTTCTAATAACTGTAGCACTTTTCCCGGAATAAAACGGCATGTGAGGCTTACGAGCGCACTATTAACTTACATATTTATTTGTTGTTTACTGATTTTCCGGGAATTTCCTTTGTCTGAATATATGGTATTAACATTTGAAACCGTATTTTCGTAATTCTTTAGCGATCTCGCTATTCGGTACATCCCGTTGCTTTGGTTGTTTATAAAAAATAAACTGCGAAAGCAATCGTATAGGGTGAGATCACACTTTATCGGGGAATTCCCAACCGTCCCCGATACAGGGTATTAACTTTTAAACCACATTTTCATACTAGCCATGCTGTGTCACCGCGATATCGCATATGCATAACGTTTGGGTTATAAAAAGAAGGAATTACGCGTGTGCGGAGATCTCTTCAATAGTAGTAAATGCCAGGATGACCCCACTCAAGATAAATAGTTCATGTCATCGTATTTCCAGCGCGTAACATTTTAAAACATTCATCAAATATATAGCGCCTCCTAAATTTAAAATTATTAGCGCGTTTAAAGATTTCAGTAGGCTCGTCAGAAAAAAATTAATGGGTCAAGACAAATTAGATGCATCAAAACAAGAGTTTAGGCTCGTCTGAAAATGTCTAGACAACGCATTCTTTATAGCATTTTGTTTTACTATGTGTTGAAAAATGGGCACGTTTTTGTTTTCCTTTTAGCGCATTAAAAATGCATTTTTCGTAAGTTGTTTTTGCGGTGTACTGTACCTTTACAGCCAGTGTATTTTGTCGAGTAGTCACAAGCTTATCTAACACATCTACATTGTGTCTCTCTGTCTAACATTGAAACATCTGTTTTACCTCGCCTGGCTAGAATGGCTATGTGAGCTTATGCCGTGACGACCCCTGGTCCTTCTATCAAATTTTTTTTAATGACCTCAAGAACCACTAGGCCAATTTCAGTTATATTTTGCAGAAAACATGCTTAAAGCATAGAGATCCTAGTTCGTTCAAATGAACCCGATTGACCAATTTGGCCGGTGACAACTTTGGATTATGGCTGATTTTTAGAAATGTCTGTTCGAGACTGCTTGGCGGATCGATTCAAAACTCATGAAGCTTCATCTAGGGTAGCAGCTGAACCAAGTTTGTTCAAAGACTCTTGATTGGCCAAATGCTGTGGTGGCCATCTTGGATGTCCTAGTTTTCATGAAAATTACTTTCTCCAGAACTGATAAATGGATTGGGTAAAATTTTTTGAGATACATGTATATGATTAGACACTATGGGCCATTACCGTTTGTTCAAGGGAAGTTGATAAGTTATAAAACATGGCCGCCATGGACCAATCAAAATGATGTGTCTTTGGTGGGCATATTGGATTTTTAGTTCAACAGATTTTGAAGCCAAAATTAATTTAATCTACTTTTTGGGATATGCTGATTTCCAATTTGTCAATTTCGAAGCGGTCAGATAAATGGTTTGGTGGCCATCTTAGATCATTTTGCCAACAAAAATTCCCATACTAAAGCACTAGAAAATTTCAAATGTCTTCTTGAAAACACCTGGTCCGATTTCAATTATATTTGGCAGGAAGCATCCAGCGACCATCTTGGATCTTGGCCGATTTTTAGAAACATCTCCGAAACTGCTTGGGTGATGTATTCAAAATTCATGAACGATAATCTAGGGCAAGAGCTGAACCAAGTTTGTTCGAAGGAACTTGATTGGCCAAATGCTTCGGTGGCCATCTTTGATGACCTAATTTTCACAAAAATTGCCTCCAGAACCGCTGAACAGATCAGGCCTAAATTTGTGAGATGTGATTAGGGACTAAGGATCATTAAAATTTGTTCAAGGGAAGTTGTTGCATAAAAAAACATGGCTGTGGCATTCCTGTTACAATTATGGCCAAATCCTTAGGGTTGTCCTTAGAGGCGATGACCTTTCTAGTTGAAATGCATACATGTAGATGTACATGTATGTTCCAGCCTTCCGGATGAGCGATACAAAAAAGTATATTAAATCAATGGGCCTCTTGTTAGTAATATATTGTATATTGGTATTACACATCTCAAAAAACTGTTGCCAGGCCACAAAAGTTACACGTTCCTGCAGTCCAGGACAACCTAGATAATTTGTTATTTTCAGGGCCTGTATACATTTGTACATGTATGTACTCATGGTGACTGATTATTTTATTTTTATTTTATTCACTCAATTTTTTTCAAGACAATTTCAATTTTCTCATAGAAAATGTTCATTTGCAGACCAAGAGATTGTTTTTGAAAATTTAACCCTGGAATGACTGGCTCAATTATCGTTTGGTCTGCAAATGGACATTTCTAAAGATCATTGCAGAAGCCATTTTTGGTTGATATGAATGATAAAGGGTTACTATAATGCTTGAGGTGGGATTTACAAGGATTATGTAGTCTGTAAAGCTTATAACAATACATGTTTTCAACATAATTTACAGAAATGTGACAACCTGGAAATACAGTTGGGCAACCTAATTTAAATGGCATACTTGCCCCTTGGCGGGGCAACACAAATTTTTTATCACTGGTTGCATCGCAGTTCTTTCACTATATAGAGTACTTTATTTTAGGTACATATGTACTATGACTTGTAAGATTATTTTCGTTTGCTATTTAACAGGTTGCTTTGGAGATGGGTAAGATTCTGCCTGAGGGTGAAGGCGAGGTACAGGAATACATAGACATTGCTGATTATACTGTCGGATTGTCACGGATGTTTGCGGGCAAGGTTTTCCCATCTGAACGTAAGTTCCACGAATCTGTCTCAATGATAGTACCTAACGTAATTTTGTGTCTATATTGTGCACTAATAGATAACACGCAGGGCAAAATTTGACAAAATATGAGCCAAAAAAGCCTTATACATGTATATAACACGCAGTCACAGTTCAGAAAGATTGCAAAACATTTTTCTGACGAACAAAAATTGGTACCGTAAAATGCTCATTAGTAACCGTGACTTCTAATAGGGCAAGGGCTGGAAATTCTTTAAATCCAAACCTCTGAGAAAGGTTGGCGACTTCTATTAGGTATATTTCAAGAAAAAATTGAAAAAATGATACAAAAAAATAACACAAAATTAGAACACATTCTAAAATCACCGTCTTATGACTATGCTTAATGTATACCTTATATTCATTATCGCGGGAGTGAAATTATTAATTAGGACTGCCTAAATATTGTGTATATTTTAATAAACATTGTTTATTTCATCAAAATTAATCTAAAGTTTGGCATAAAGTGGCGTTGCGAAAAAATAGAAATCATGTGATGTATTAGGCTATAGGATGAGTTTAGGTTGTTACCCGAGTAGCGCGAAGAGGCTAATAGTAGTACCCGGTTAGAGACTTGCACAATCCACAAATAGGAGAGGAGTTTCGTGTAGCTACGAGAGTGATGGCATAAACTCGTCCTATAGCTGATTAATATGGCGATTAATACTCGGTAGAATGTAATGTAACTAAGTCGGCCGGGACGAAATCACCCAAGTGAACAAAAATCTTGCCAGGAAATATACTGACGAATGCATTTACTGATTAGGTAATAGTGAATTTATTGCTCAAATTGTTTTAAAAACATTATCTTCTGTATATATTTATTAGCTCACCTGGCCTGAAAGGCCAAGTGAGCTAATGCCATGTAGACCGTCCTTCGTCCATCCGTCAGTCAGTCCGTCAACTTTTCCTTTAAATGACTTCTCAAGAACCACTGGGCCGTTTACAATTATATTTGGCAGGAAGCATCCTTAGGGCATACGGATCCATGTTTGTTCAAATGAACATGATTGGCCAATTTGGCCGGCAACCATCTTGGATTTAGGCCGATTTTAGGAAACGTCTTTAAAAATCTCTTAAACCGCTTAGGGGATTGATGCAAATGTCATGAAATAGGATCTAGGGCAAGAGCTGAACCAAGTTTGTTCAAGGGAACTTGATTGGTCAAATGGTTCGGCGGCCATCTTGGTTGGCTTAGTTGTAGTGAAAATGACTTCTCCAGAACTGCTGAAGGGATCGGGCCAAAATTTGGCGGATATGATTAGGGCCATTAAAGTTTGTTCAAGAGAAGTTGATCCGTCAAAAAACATGGCCGCCGTGGGCCAATCAAAATATAGCGTGTTTGGCGGCCATATTGGATTTTTTATTTGATGGATTTTGAGGCCGAAATTGGTTTTATGTGCTTTGCATCACAAATTTGCAATTTTCAAAATTGTCGGATAAACAGTTTGGCGGCCGTCTTGGATAATTTTCCCGCCAAAAGCTCCCATACTAAAGCAATGGGAAATTTAAAATGTTTTCTTCTCGAGAACTATCTGGCCGATTTCAATTATATTTGGCAGGAAGCATCCTTAGGGTGTAGAGATTCAAGTTTGTTCAAACGAAGCCGATTGGGCCGGTGGCCATCCTGGATTTTTACCAATTTTTAGAAACGTCTCAAAATCTCCGAAACCGCTTATGGGATTATGGCAAACCTGATGAAATATGATTTAGGGCAAGAGCTGAACCAAGTTTGTTCAAGGGAACTTGATTTGTGAAATGGTTTGGTGGCCATCTTGGTTGACCTAGTTGTAGCGAAAATGACTTCGCCAGATCGGGATCAGAAGGGATCGGGCTGACATTTGGCAGATATGATTAGGAACCAAGGGCCATTAAAGTTTGTTCAAGGGAAGTTGATCCGTCAAAAAACCTGGACACCATGGGCCAATCAAAATATAGTATGTTTGGTGTCCATATTAGATTTTTTTATTTGATAGATTTTATGTGTTTCTGGGTATTTTGATCTCAAATTTGCAATTTTCAAATCTGTCGGATAAACGGTGTGGCCATCCTGTTGATAAAGGGCATTCTAGTTGAAATGCTTATGGTCCATGTGAGCGATACAGGCCCCTTGGCTCTCTTGTTATTAAATTGCACTATTGGCATTTGCGACATTGCAAAATCTGTTTATTTGGGAGGTCTTCAAATCCAGATAAAGTTAAGTGGAATGCCTCCAATCACAAAAGAGCTTTAATTTGGTTGTCCAACTTAAGAAGGGATCTAACCTCATTTTATTTCTTACATTATTTTGGGTCATCTTATGTTGGTTTACGATAATACGTGTACAATGGCTTGTCAGTTTGAGTTTTATTTAATACAATTATTACACACAACGTAGCCAACAGTATTGGTTATTGCAATACGGCAGGCAAAAGGAAAGAGCGTTTTCCCTTTGATGATATCGCATTTTTGGGCTCAATTGTACATCAGGGAGGCCGTTCTGACCCAAAATTCTGAGCCCAAAAATATGATAAAAGTTTACTAATGCATAATATGCACCCCCCTTCTGGTCTTGAGCAAAATGAGCAAAAAAAACTGCGCAATATAGACACAAAATTATGGTTAGTTCGAAACGGAGCCATCCTGTAATTTCCTGCCACACTTCTAACAAGCTTGATGTTGATGGTTACTCGGAAAAAGAACTACATAAATTTGAAGTATATTAGCATAACTTAGGTTTCTTTGGCAAATCTCATCTATCATTTTTCTCAGCAGCTATAAATGTACAGTCAAGAGCAGTTTCCAAGTCAATTTATATTCGATATATTCTACATGTGTTCAGTGGTTGCATAAGATTCAACCGTTTAACTCTCGAACTTGGTCAGGAAAGTTTCAATTTTCTCATAGAAAATTTCCTTTTGCTGCAGACCAAGAGAAGACCATTTTTTGAAAATTTACCACTGGAATGACTGGCTCGGTTATTGAGCCAGACATTCCAGTTGTAAATTTTCAAAAATAGTCCTCTCTTGGTCTGCAAATGGACATTTCTCAAGACTACTGCAGAAGCGTTTTTTGGCCGATATAAGTGTTAAAGGGTTAAGCATTTGAGTACATGTATGAGTAGTGAGCGGGTGTATGATTAACACTGAAACATGATTGGATGTTTTGAAACAGACTGACAAGTACATGTAGGGTTCATATGAGTTATGGAAATTCTGGATTGACCTGGAAGCTCATGGAATCTGAGAATTTAGATCCGAAACTTGGAAAATCAGTTCTTCGAACACTGGTTCCATCATAGCTATTTTAAGACAAACATACAGGAAATCTGTTGAATATTTTGAAAGTAATTTGGCTGGGATCTTGCTACGATGGGCAGCAGCAGCAGCAGCCAGTCAAAATTAACTTGTCAAAATATTCAGCAGAATACTTATTAAATTGCAATTAATTTTTCATTTTTGTCTGGCCTGCGAAGCAGAAAGCGAGACATGTGTCACTTTTCTGACGGCGAAGTTTTTGTGTTTAGCAAAACTTCTCAGCTTATATTTCAGGATCAATTAATCCTATCTCAACTAAACTTGGCTATGTGGTTGCTTAAACTGTTAGGAAGCAGCATGATGATACTAAGATCACAAGGTCAAGGTCACTGTGACCTTGATACATAACTCTGTTTTTTTCAATGTTAAGTTTTCGCGTTCATCAAAACTTCTTGGCTTATCTTTCAGGATTGGTTAATCCTATTGGAACTAAACTTGGATACATTGTTACCTATAATGTTAGGAAGCAGCATGCTGACACTGAAGTTACAATGTCAATGACCAGTGCCACTGTGACAAACATGAGACGGGCGAGATATTTAATTCCGCAGAATTTTTGTTAATCCTTTGTGTTCAAAACTCAGTTTTGTCTACAATATACTATGTATTGTGCAGAATAGAGAGAAAACAAAGGAGCTGTGTGGCACAGTCGTGAAAAAATTCTGTAGTGCCATGGTGAACCATTTCTGCGCCATAGCAAAATTTTCTGAATTTCAAGGACTGCATATATTTATTTGATTATGGCGTTCAGATACTTGTGACTGATCGCATCCCTCCATTGTTTAACTAGTAATGTGAAGTGAGTCTGAACCGTGAGTACATGTGTTATACTATCTCTATTCTAATCTTTCTCAGGTCCCGGGCACATGTTGATAGAGCAGTGGAATCCACTCGGCGTTGTTGGCGTTATCACAGCGTTCAATTTCCCAGTGGCTGTGTATGGATGGAATGCCTGTGTAGCCATGGTGTGCGGTAATGTTATGCTGTGGTGAGTTAATAATTTGTATTTGAAAAATTGAGAATGGGTGGAATGTCATATTTGTATTTACATTTGAACAAAACAGAAATACCTTATTTGTATTTGAGCAATCGTCTTTAACCCCAGGCCTGGTTTGGTGTTGGTGTTTGGATTTATTATTAACTAAGCAAATAATTCAATTTCACTCATAAAAGGTGGCCATTAAAGTGTTAAAAATTGCCCTTACTGCTGTTATGTTAACATTTTCAAATTAAATCAAAAGATGAACTGGTGTACATTTTTCAGCAGTTTGTTTGCTATTGATACAGTAAAAGATAGAATATTGACATCAGAGTGGTATGGGTTAGAGGTGTCTGTTGTCCAGAGTAAGATTTTCTTTCGATCAACCATTATAAACATGTTTTGTTTCCCTTGCAGGAAAGGTGCACCTACTACACCGCTTACAAGCATAGCAGTTACAAAGTAAGAGAAAGATCATCTATAACTGACATCATTAATAGACTGATTTAAGGGAATCTTCTATTTTTCACAATTTTGGACTGAATATTTTACAACATTTTTTACTCTAATAAGAGTTTGTATTATCCTTATTGCTCAACAATGGCATTAAATTTTACCATCAATTTGATAGACTCATCTCAAACCATGCAGGCATGCAATCTTCTTCATGGTAAACTGAAATTGTTTGTAAGGATTTATCTGTGCATGTTTGACACCTTAATATAGGCTTGCTCAATTTCGCGATTTAATAAAAAGAATCGCGATTTAGAAATAAATCACGTTTTTCTATGATGTAATTGAAAAAAATCAAAAAATCGTGAAAAAATTGAGCATACTAAGATTTTAAAACTCATCATTCAGCAGTAAAAGAATACAGTGTAATCCATTCGCGCATGTATCCATTGTGTTTTTTCTTGCTCGCTTCATGTATGTGTTCACTAAGTCCTAATCAAAACACAAAGCTCTACGGTAAACCAGCTAACAATAGGGAGGTAACACCTTTGTCATTGAGAAAACCAGCTAGTTACTCCGTCGAATCGCCATATAATTTTCTTACTTTTTGCTGCAGACCCCGAGTCTGTCGTGAAATACCAACTTGTCCAAATATATACTTAGTTGCAGAATGTTAGGCAATAATCACTGAACATAATTCTTTTAGCAATTTCAGGCTTTTGATTCAGTTGTCATGCCTAATTAAAGAAAATAATGCAACTGCATTCCAGATTGTTGTATTTTGAACTGTGTGCTCTGTTGATTACTCTTAAATGTAAATCGTACATTCTGAAAGCAACTATAAACTGCTCTATAGAAGAGCTTATGCTTGTACTATCGTAGCTACTCGAAGCTACCATCCTATGTATATGGATTGCACAGTATCTCCCCGGGTACTAATATTAGCGTCTTCACGCTACTCGGGTAATGACCTAAACTCGTCGTACAAAGGGAGGTTATAAGCGGAAGCAGTATTTATATTTCTACTCGACGACATTTTATGTCAAATTTTGATGAAATAAACGATGTTTATTAAACTATACACAATATTTAGGCCGTCCCAATTAATAATTTCACTCCAGCAATAATGGATATAAGGTATACATTAAGCATAGATGTAGGATGGTAAGAATTTGTCGCATGAAATTGTTCTAATTTCGTGCTATTTTTTGTATCATTTATTTTAAAATCGATCGCGATGTTTCAAAACAAAAGTCGCGCAACCCTACCTTAATACTTTAATCATTGAATTAGGTCAAACAAATTTAAGTTTTCTCATAGAAAATATCTATTTGCAGACCAAGATAAGTCTGGTATTTTTAATTTACCACTGGAATGACTGACTCGGTTATCGAGACAGCCATTCCAGTCATAAATTGTCAAGTATCTTCTCTTGCTTTGCAAATGGCCATTTCTGAAGAAACTGCAAAATTAGAGTTTTGGTGTCTTAAAGGTACACCAGGGTTAACTGCCAGTTATATCAGTAAGACTATACAAAATTTAAAACACATTTATCTTTGACTGTAAGTGACTATTTTTAAGTGTTCACAAGCTAATGTAGCCATTTGGTTTCAAAAGCCGATCAAATAGGGCGAAAATATTTTAACACTGTCCTGCCGTGGTATAGAGAAATAGCCATTTGCAGGCCAAGAGAAGACTATTTTTGAGAATTTACCACGGGAATGACTGCTTTGATAATCGAGGCAAATTTAAAAATTAGTTAACATGTCAATCTGAATGTGTGTACATGTATCTTGTTACTCAGTATAATATTTTGTATTTTAGAATAGTGGCCTCTGTACTTGAGTCAAATGAGATGCCACCCGGTGTTTGCTCATTAGTTACAGGTGGAGCTGATATTGGGTAAGCATTAGAAATACAATATTATCAAGTGGTTATTATCAAAACAGTGGCTCTTTAACCATTTAACCCTCGAATTTGTTCAAGAAATTTCAATTTTCTCATAGAAACTGTCCATTTGCATCTACCAAGAGAAGACTATTTTTTTTTAATTTTACCACTGGAATGATTGGCTCGGTTATCGAGCCAGTCATTCCAGTGGTAAATTTTCAAAAATAGTCTACTCTTGGTGTGCAAATGGGCATTTCTGAAGCTCACTGGCAGAAGCTGTTTTTGGTTGATATGAGTTTTAAAGGGTTAAGCCAGCTGGTTATAAGACTTAAAGAAGCACATCTTCAGGAAGCTATTCACTTGTACTAACCACCAACAACCGTGTACATGTAGGTGTTAATGAGGCGTACAATTTTTGTTTGTAATAATGCGCTTGTTTAATCTCGTGCTAGTCAGGATTGGTCCAAGAAGATTGTAATTTTTACTTTCAATGTCCAGGACACCAGATTACTGGGTATTTTTTAAAACTGAAATGTATAAGATTTCTGCTTAGTGACTGTCCATTTGCAGACCAATACTTTGTAGGTGATTATTTGTAAATTTTTCTGCTTGAATGACTGGCTCGTTTTGTGAGCCAGTCAGTCCTATGGTTAATTTAAAAGATAGTCTTCTCTTGGCCTGCAAATAAACATTTTTCAAGACTACTGTAGAGGCCGATTTGCCAGACTGGACCAGGAAACGTTTACAAAAAATATGGTCTTGGAATGTAATAGAAGTGAAGTATTTATCACATGCAGTTGTAACCCAGTATTCTAGTAACAAGTAAGGGTCTATTTCATGCAGCTTTCTAAAGGTAGTCAATCGTATGACGTAATAATCAATTACGTAATGTGTAGGCTGACCTCATAATCAATTATGTCATGCTGACTCGATTTAGTCTGTCTTAGATGCTTAGTAGTCCGTCAGTTTGTACGAATTGTATGTCTGCTATTTAATAAACATTCTGGTGAATATTTAGAAACTAATTTGACTAGTCGCTGTTGCTACTATAAGGCAGTAACAGCACTCAGTAAAAGTAGTTTCACGATAGTCAACTGCTTACCTGTATTGTTTTCTGAAAATTGATAAACAGAGTTCAGGGATCGATGGATCCCAACATGGTGAAGTGTTGGTTGAACACCGCTAAAGATGGGCGGGGAATAGCTAAAACTGGATTCCTCCTTTCTCAGTGTAACACGGTTCTATGGCAACCGAAATTTGATTGGTTAAAAAAGGGTGGCATTGAAATTTGTGATCATCCCGTCCAGCCGTCTGTTACAATTTTGACAAAGAGGCATTGGTCGCTTCTGTCATGTCTATTCTGTAAAATACACTTGTTAGTTAACATTTACGTAGCTGTCAGTTCAAATTTGTGTCAGTAGAAACTAATTTGCCAGAGTGGACTTAATCTTGAGACCTGTCACACCATCATGTCTTATTATACGCCTTCCTTTAATGGCTTTATGAATTTACACATTGACACATACGTTGTTTTAGCACGTTGATGGCGCAAGATGAGCGTGTCAAGCTCCTGTCATTCACGGGCAGCACACCTATTGGTCACAAAGTCTCTATGATGGTGCAAGAGAGGTTTGGTAAGTCACAATATATACCGCAACACCTCAGCCTGCTTTCTCTGATGGCTGCTTAGAACAAATGCGGCACGCTACGATTGAAACTTCGATGTGAAATGTAGGTGGCTTTGTAAAAAGTGTAAAGAACCTAACAGACAGTATGACTGACTGACTAGCTACCTGACAAACCGACTTGCGACATAGGCAGCTTTGTTAGAAATGTCAAAGGATTTGACAGAGACAGACAAACTGATCAAGTATTATAGGAACCAGTGTTCAAATGCTAGTATTGACCCAATAAAAGAATTATATGCACACAATGCCCTTGATAATAAATATATATTTTTCAGCTAACATCTATGATATTCTAGAGTGACAAACAAGAATATTCACTGGGCTTTTGTCTCGGTCTCTCGCCTGCAAAACAGGATTGTGAATGAGTATCACTTTCCTAACGACGATTAAGATTCATATTTAGCCGATCGCTGTGTTTTATATTTTGTTGTTTAATAGTTATATAGCAGATGCACATATAACTCAATAATCCAGTGAGGCATGCATAGTTACCCTTGCAAGGCATGGCCAGACATGGGGTCATGCACTTAGCCATACACTGAGTCACTGCAACGGGTCGAGTTAAAACAACATTCCAATTAGCTGATGCTTATGAATATTCTACTCTACATGTACATGTATATACAGCATCGCCTTATTAGGACTCTGAATACCTGCTCGATCAGCACACCACTAGGCCATAAGCACATGCCTATATATAGCCTCCAATCAATGGATTACTTTAAAACTCTATATGGTGAAGTAGGGTAATGTAATTAGCACCGGCATCATTTGCGCATAGCAGACAGAATCAGAAGTTTCATTCTTGGTCAGAATTCATGTACAGCGCTGCATCCAAATATAAACAAAGAAAATTATATTTTCAAGGAAAATTCAGCTTGGCCACCACCGCCCCGCCACCAACCTGGAACAGAATGGATAAAGCAGATAATTATTTATTATCAACAAGTACATGCGTCGTAAGCAATGTTGTCTATGTCAATGCATTCAACACTAGCAGTGTTGAGCTAACAAGCAAGTGTCAATCTTTTATTATTGAGTACATACATCATCATCAATCATATACGCGGATTCATTCAACACTAGCAGTATTGATCCGACGAGCAAATGGCAATCATTATAAAAGCTGATAACTAGGGGTTCCTCAATCGTTATTGGTTGCCAAGGTGGCCCAAACATAAGAATGTCATAATCAATCGTGTACGCCAATGCATTCAACGCTAGTAGTGTTGAGCCAACAAGCAAATGCCATTCATGCACAAAGCCGGATAACTAGTGTTATCTCAATCCTTCATGGTTGCTAAGGTAACCCAAGCAGAAGCACGCCATGCGCTACCGTATACACCAATGCATTCAACACTAGCAGTGTTAAGTCGACAAGCAAATGTCAATCATGCACAGTCAAAGCTGGAGAACTAATGTTATCTCTCAATCATTCATGGTTGCCAAGGTGACCCAAACACAGGCACATCAGGCTGTTATCCTCCGGGCTGTTATCATCCAAAAGTGTAAGATAATATACATATTATATCATTATACAACAATAGTATTATAATACTGACTTATCGTTCCAAGACTAATCTACTGCTGCTCAGAAGCATCCACTGTCCGGATGCTTTGAAAGCTGCAGGTTGCTAAGGTAACACAACATAAGGGCAGATGCTGCTCCCGCCTTATGTTGTTTGGCCAAAGAATAAAGTTCTTGAAACTTGTATTACGATTGTCTTAACATATCGGAACATCGCTTGGGTACATGATTATGTTGTTCGGAATCAGCGGGATGACTCTGAGGTGACAACTTCACGGGTCACGGTCACTCACCGTAGTACGAAAATCTTTTTTTTCAACTAAGTTTTCATGCTTATCAGAACTTCATAGCTTATATTTCAGGAATGGTTAAGCCTATCGGAACATAGGTTGGATGCATGGATGCGTGTACTGTTAGAAATCACTGATGACATTGAGGTCGTAAGGTCATGGTCACTGACCATTAATGTTTATTGACAATGGCGAGCGAGGATAGGCGAGACATTTAATTTCGCAGAACTATTATTTCTTTCATTGACAACTAGATTACCGATCATTAACCCATTCATCGATGAATTCACCATATGTCAATCTCAAGACTAAAACAGGAAATTTGACGTAAGTTGTTGAATATTTTGTAATTAATAGGACTGCAAGCTGTTGCTGCCTTAGGCAGCAACAGCTTCCAGTCATATTAACTTCAAAATATTCAACAGAATATGTTATGCATCGGAGAGGATTTATTTTTTCAGGGATTTGTCGGTTAAAGTGTTAAACATTGTATTTTCAGGCAAGTTTCTTTTGGAGCTTGGTGGTAACAATGCAATATTAGGTAAGATATAGTTTATTGCAACATGCTATGACTTTAACCATTTAGCAGTCACGATTGGTCAAGAAGCTTAGCATTTTTGGCTCAGTGAAGGTCTATTTACGGGAAAAGAGATGACTATTTTTTGTAAATTTATCACTGGAATGACTGGTGTGCTTATCGAACCAGGGATTCCAGTGGTAAAGCTTTCAGAAGTAGTCTTCGAGACGGGTTTTGGATGGTGTGACTATTAAAGAGTTAACTGTAATAAGTAGCTTGTGGCTTAAATAAATAATCTTTCTTCACCTCTGAAAAAGTTCAGGGAGCTTTTGGAAATAGCTGAAATTTACATAACACTCAGGCTGGTTTATACGTTATTCATGGAAGTCCTGGGAAGACATGGAGTCTGAGAATTTACAGTCGAGACCTCGAAAAGCTGGAATATCAGCATATTTTCCTCAATTTTCATGGAAAAGTCAACTATTTCGTCCTTGAAGTTCCACTATATCTATTTCAAGATAAGCATACAGGTGAGGTGTTGAGTATTTTGAAACTAATTTTACTGGGAGCTGGTGCTGCCTATGGCAGCACCAGCTTCCAGTAAAATTAGTTTGAAAATAGTGCACAGAATCGTAGAGAAGGCATATATATGAAGACCATTATTTACTCCACATGCAGGGTCATGACACTTCGTAAGTCTGGCCATGGGTCATAAAGGAGTACAAACCCTGACATAATAATTTGTAATAAAAGGAAGTGGGTATTGTGATCGGATCTGTCTGTGTGTTGTCTATCTGTCTGCCTCTCTTTGTGTATCTGAATCTGTATCTCAAAAACTACTGATCCGACGTTGCTCAAATTTTAACACAACGAAGGAACTTGCCATACAAGAGGATTTCCAGACTAAATGGAATCCAGATAAGAGAACCCGGATCAGAATCTGGATCTATGGATATCTCAGAAACCATTGGTCTGATTTGACTCAGATTTTAACGCAAGAAAGGGCGTGACCATACACTAGGATTTCACAACTGGGTGTGGTCCAAAAAATGCTGAAAATCTGAAAAAGTCTGGAAAATCAAAAAATATTTGTGACCGAAATGGGAGGGTGCAGGTCTGCCATGTCTGATTACTCTTGTTAGCACATATTAATATTCCAGGATGAGCTATTTATTTATTTTTAAAATATAATCTTTAACCCTTAAAGTCTATAACACACTATCCAGCCCAAACTGGCCTCTGCACTGGTCTTGAAAAATGCTCATTTGCAGCCCAAGAAAAGACTATTTTCGAAAATTTATCACTGGAATGACTGCCTCGATAACCGAGCCAGTCGTTTCAGAGATAACATTTTCAAAATTGTCTCTTGGATCGCACATGGACATTTGCTTTAAGAAAACTTAATTTTTCTTGGACAAATTTGAGGGTTAAATGTTTAACCCGTTATCACTAATATCAGCCAAAAACCGTTTCAACAGTGGTCTTCAGAGATGTCATTTCGTAGACCAATGGAAGACTATTTTTGAAAATTTATCACTAGAATGACTGACTGAGCCAGTCATTCCAGTGGTAAATTTTCCAAAATAGTGTTTTCTTGATTTGCAAATTGACATTTTCCTTCAGAAAATTGAAGTTTTCTGGACAAAATGTAAGGCGTAAAGGGTTAATATCTAACTCGGTGTGTTACTCATTGTTAACTTGCAGTGAATTCTGACGCTGATGTGGATATGGTTGTCACCTCAGCATTGTTTGCGTGTGCTGGTACTGCTGGACAGAGGTGTACAACGACCAGAAGACTTGTAAGTCATCGACAAAGTTTTATAAAAATATTTAATTTATTACCTTGGCCACTAGTGGCTGGAGCCAAATATAAATGTTGTCTTGCAATCCGCAATCACATGGGTCTCTCACATAGCAAATTTGATTGCATTCCACCAAAGTGTTTCAGAGGAGATAGATGGTTAAATAGATGGATGGACAGAGGCGATGTTTAATATCCCAGACATTTTTTTTTTATTTGAGGCGAAAATAACATTAATTTAAAAAATGACACCATTCTAATTTACACTTCATTTATTGAGTCAGGATGTATTTAAGTCAACTTACTCTCGGTATAATCAGCAGTTTCAGTGTCCCTGAAGATTTGCACTGAAATGTGTTATCTCTTTGAACCTCAAATTTGTTCAAGAAAGATTAAATTTTTTGTCTCGCCTGCGAAGCAGAAAGTGAGACATAAGTGTTACTTTTCCGATGGCGGTGTCGTCAACATTAAAGTTCTGTGTTTAGCAAAAAATTTCAGCTTATATTTCAGGATTGGTTAAGCCTATTGCAACTAAACTTCTTAGATACATGGTTACCTATAATGATAGGAAGCAACATGATGATACTGGGGTCAAAGGTCATGGTCACTGACCTTGATACAAAACTGCTTTTTCAACATTAAGTTTTTGCGTTTAGCACTTCTCAGCTTATATTTAAGGATTGGTTAAGCCTATTGCAACTGAACTTGAATACATGGTTACCTATAATGTTAGGAAGCAGCACAATGATGTTGGGGTCACAAGGTCAAAGGTCACTGTGACCTTGATACAGAACTCTGCTTTTTCAACATTAGGTTTTTGCCTTTAACAACACTTCTCGGCTTATATTTCAGGATTGTTTAAGCCTATTGCAACTGAACTTGGATACATTGTTACCTATAATGTTAGGACGCAGCATGCTGACACAAGTCACAACGTCGAATGTCAAGGCCTGACCTCTATAAATCTTTGTTATTTTTCAATGTTAAGTTTTTAGGCTTAGTAAATGTTATCATATTATATTTTGGGATTGCTTAACCCTAATGGAACACAACTTCAGTACATGGTTGCTTATGCCAAGAGGATACAGGATGGTGACATGGAGGTCACCAGGCCAATTATCAAGGCCATTCTGATGTTGCTATTTGACTTCTGCTTTTTCAACCTTTAAGTTTTCCCATTCAGCAAATCATTTATATTTCGGATTGGTTAATCGTATTGGAACAAAACTTAAATACATGGTTACCTATAATGTTAGGAAGCAGCATGGTAACACAAGATCAAAGGTCAATGCCACTGACAAACAGGAGACAGGCGACATATTTAATTCCGCAGAATTCTTGTCTCATGGAAAATGTCAATTTGCTGATCAAGAAATTATTTTTGAAAATTTAGCACTGGAATGACTGGCTTGATTATCAAGCCAGTCATTCCTGTGATACATTTTTTTTTATTCTGTTGGTCTACAAATAGGCATTTCCCAAGATGATGGCAGAAGGCAGGCTTAAGTGTTAAAGAGTTAATTGTCAAGGCAATACATATTTGTGTGTAGTGTGAATGTCAACTTGCAGACCAAGAGAAGACTATTTTTTGTCCAGCCCTATGTGACACTGCTACTCATGATGTGGGAACCCTAAAGGTCTTGACACGTTCACAAAAAATTGTGTTAGTGTTGTGTTATGTTTTCACTTCCGTCTGCCCATTTGTCCATCATCCAATCATATGTCCATCACACACAGGCCTGCGTTCCACTACTTTACTTTTGCTTGGAATATCAAGACGAAACATCAGAGGGAGGTTGTATATGGTCGTAGGGAAATTCATTTTGTTTTGTTAGTCAACCTGTCCACCCATTCATCCATCCATCCGTTTGGCTTTCTTACTTTGTGTTTGTCCATCTGTGCAAACTGGGTTTCCTTTCAATAGGTTTACTTTTGCTTGGAGTATTGTGATGAAACTTCATGGGAAGTTTGGCTTTGGTAGTAGGGAAATGGATCTTATTTTGTGGGTCAGACAGTGTGTCCATCCATCTGTCTTTCTGAGCATGTGTCTGTCACTCCGCACAAATTTTGGTTTTCTGTTCGATAACTACTTTTGCTTGGAATTACATGTATCTTGATGAAACTTCATAGGAAGGCTCATTCTTTATTAGTTAAGCGTTTAACCCTTGAATTTATTCAGGAAAATTTCACTTTTCTCAGTAATTATCAATTTGCAGACCATGAGAAGACTATTTTTGAAAATTTACAACTGGAATGACTGGCTCGGTTATCAAGGCAGTCATTCCAGTTGTAAATAAAAAATAGTCTTGTCATGGTCTGCAAATGGCCATTTCTCAAGAGCACTGCAGGAACCGTTGTTAGCTGATATGAGTGTTAAAGGGTTAATCTTAATGCTCTTTCGTCACTGCGTGCATCCATGCGTGTAAGGAAAGCAGTGAGATTATGTCATCCCACTAACATGGCTGCCATTGCCAGGGTGGGGGAACAACATGATTTACATCATCTAGTTATTTTAGAATTAATTTGAAATGATATACTTTGTTTCATACGTGTTCACCTTGCAGATTGTTCATGAGAGTCTGTATGATGAAGTCTTAACAAGATTGAAGAAGGCATATGGTCAGCTGCGTATTGGAGATCCACTCGAGGGTAAAGTAGCATTATTGCTTTATTGTTTTTCAAATTTCTCGGAAATGCAAATTTCTATAATAGTTGAATATTCTTTTAATAGTTTTGCTGAATGTAGCTGCTGCATAAGGCAACATGACAACATTCAGTAAAACTGTTTTTTAATAGTTTCAATTATTCATGAGCAGTTTGATAATAGAATACTAATATGTAAACTTGTTTTGAATGTTTTAAAACTAATTTGACTGGGAAATGTTATGCCGACCTATGACAGCAACAGGTTCCAGTCAAATTAGTTTCAAAATATCAACAACTTTCCTGTATAATCATCTTGAAATTATAACATTGATAATCTTGATGTTAAAGGGTTAAATCAGATTATCCTAAAAGGGGTCGTGTTATTATAATGGTTGTATACAGTACAGATGAGAAATAATTTAACCTTTAACCCTCAAATTCTTTCGTGAAAATTCAAATTATAACATAGAAAATGTGCATTTGCAGACTAAGAGAAGACTATTTTTGAAAATTTACCACTGGAATGACTGGCTCGGTTATCAAAAATAGTCTTCTCTTGGTCTGCAAATGGACATTTCCCAAGCTGTTTTTGGCCGATTTAAGTGCTAAAGGATTAATTAACGCGCATCCCAAGCTAAATAAAACATACTGTTGAATATTTTGAGCATCTTTGGATTTGAAGACATTGCTTCCTAAGACAGTAATGTTTTCCAATCTAATTATGTTCAAAATACTCAACAGAACATTTCTTACATCGTATTGAAAATTGTACTCACTAACAATTACATGTTTCTATTTTTGTTTTGGAAACATTATAACTTATGTATGAGCTGTTGTATATATATTTCAGTGTGTAAATTTCATGGATATGTCCTAATCATTTCAGCACGCACACTATATGGTCCTATGCATAGTAAAGCAGGCGTGGCACAATACTTACAGACTATCTCTGAAGCAAAAGCTGATGGAGGCGTGGTCGAGTTTGGTGGAAAGGTACTCTTGTGATTTTGTTTGGTAGTTATTCACACTGCTACATCAGCAGGTTTCCCACAAGCTTGAATATCCTTGAAAAAATGTTGCATTTTCAAGGTGTTGAATTTAGCCAGAATTGGAAATTTCCTTGAAAACTCCTTAAATCTGTCATCGTCTAACTTTCCCAGCTATGGCAGACTAAGCGAAAATATAGAAATTTATATATTAACTGTGCATATTCACAGCAGAATGCTTCAAAATAAAATTGTTAAAATTATATACTTTTAGAGGCTTAAATTGTGTACCTAGATGCAATGAAACGAAATAAATCTCAGCATGTGTGATGATTTCTTTAAGTATAAATTAATGTAATCTTTTAAGTTGTCAAATTGAATTAGAGGCATGAGTCCCTAATTCAAATACACAGATAAACTTAGAAAATGTATTTACATGGAATGAAATCATCACATGTTAATATTTATTTGGTTTAATTACATTGAGGTACACAATATAAGCCTCTAAAAGTATGTGGTTTCAACAGGTTTATTTTCAAGCATTTTGGTGTGAATTTGCACGTTTAAGTATTTTATTCACATAATTTTCTAATTCAGAATTTAGTGTCATCCGTTTCTAAAATGTTGTAATTAAAATGTGAATTAAATAATCAAGTTGGAGGAAAAGACGGCCAGAATGTGATCTAAAGGAGGCTGTACCTTTAAAATAGTCCTTGAAAATTATTTTTGTTCAAGTAAAACATCTTTTTAAAAGACCTCTGAATCCAATTTTCAAAAACCTGTGGGAACTCTGATCAGATATTACACTTATTATTTTCTGCAGTAATATTCAATTTGTAAATACGTCATCCACGTTATACTATTGAATTAATGCAAACTTTATATCAGTCCGAGTCTAATCCTGGATGATTGAGGCAGGGACCGATCTAGCCACTAGCCATTTAACCAAATACTACTAAAACTGAAATCTGGCTAATAAAAAGCTGAATTGGCTGAATAATTGGCTAATGATTAAAATTAGTTTACTTATCTTGATTGACTAAATCCTGACTAATTCCAGCGTTACAATTGCATTGCAAAAATTCTTATTTACATTGGTGAATATTTTGAAACTAATATGACTTAAAGCTGTTGCTGCCTAACATTCTGTAGTATAATTGCTAAAGGTATCACAATATTTGTTAAACCTTTCAATGCCAAATCCAGGAAAAATTAATTTCTAAGACGATGTATGACATTATTTTGAATATTTTGAAATTAATATAAGGCAGTAATTCCAGTCATCTTAATTTCAAAATATTCAACAGCTTTCCCATTTTTTGGTCCTGTGATTGAGATACCAGTAATTTATCGGTGAAAGGGTTCAGTTAGGTCTCATAAATAATCAGTATGGCTGGTAGAGGTTAGTAGAATCTGGTCATCCCTAGTCCTCCTGGCTGGTGGCTCATCCATGTTAACATGCACGTTTGTTCAAGAAAATTTTAATTTTCTCAGAAAATGTCCATTTGAAGACCAAGAGAAGACTGTTTGTGAAAATTTACCACTAATATCAGGCAAAAACAACCTCTGCAGTGGTCTTGAGAAATGCCCATTTGCAGACAAAGTGAAGACTATTTGTGAAAAGTTACCACTGGAATGACTGGCTCGATAACCAAACCAGTCATTCCAGCGTTAAATTTTTTAAATATATTCTTGGTCTGCAAATGGGCATTTCTCAAGACAACTACAGAAGGTGTTTTTGGCTGACAGGGGGGCCTAAAGGGTCCTGGTTTCAGGATCTTGCGGGCCAAGATAATATTTTTAAAATTTTTACCACTGGAATGACTGGCTCGGTTATTGAGCCAGTCTTTCCAGTGGTAAATTTTCAAAAATAATCTTCTTGGTCGGCAAATGGACATTTCTCAAGACAACTACAGAAGCCAGTTTTTTGCTGATATAAGGGTTAAAGGGTTAATTTTGGCTGTAAAAGCCTTTGTGATAAGAATACTATTATCTTTACTGCTTGTGAATGATTTATCATCACAGTCTCTTCAATTCACAGGTTATAGAGCGACCGGGGAACTTTGTCGAGCCGACAATAATCTCGGGATTGAAACCCGAGTCAGCAGTTGTACAAAAAGAAACATTCGCTCCGATTGTATATGTCTTCAAATGTAAGGTAAAGATATTTAAACATTTACTGGTAACAGACACCAAGGGAGGTAACTCCTATGATGAATAATGCGGGTATACAAAGAGAAATAAACTTGACAAATTTATTAATATCACTGAAGTAGCTTAGTGACCAGTTTTCAAAAATGTATTTTCTTTACCTATTTATTGAAAATTAGTTACAGCAGTTGTTGCCTCTGACTAGGAAGTTGTTAAGTAACTTTTTAAGTGTTCAGGCCAGTCAAAGAATGTTTGTGTGTCTGTCTGTCTGCATGCACTATTGCTTTTATTTCTTCTTTTTTGTGGTCAAACTTTAACCCTTAGCGCTCTGATGTCAACATTTAGAATTTTCAATTTAAATTATAAGATAAACTGGTGTTCATTTTTCAACAAATTTGGTGGACGATGTTGCTGTCTACGACAGCAACATCGTCCACCAAAATTGTTGAAAAACGCACACCAGTTTCTTTGCCATTGACACAGTAAAGGATAGAATATTGACATCAGAGTGGTACGGGTTAGTGTCTAGAGCATTTCCTAAGAACCATTTCTGCGTGGTCAGAATAGCGGTTGACAGTTAGCATGTTGAAGCAGTTTTATTTTCAATATCAGAGTTATCGTTTTCAGAGTTTGGATGAAGCCATTGCCTGGAATAACAACGTTAAACAAGGTCTGTCCAGCAGTTTATTCACCAGGGATATTGGAAATGTCTTTAAATGGATTGGGTAAGAAAAAAATCTATTTTTGCATAAGTCTATGTCGGTATCTCTGTGACCTTTGGAAAATAGCTTGCAGACCTTTCATATTCCCAGCCATTTTCATCTGGAATTGTCAACCGAAGGAAGGTTCTAAAGCAATCAAATTTTCTACCATCTATCTTCTCCCGCTCACAGACGTAGATTTGAACTTTAAATGAACAAGGGCAATCACAGATTATAGACTGTCACCTTCCCATTTTTTGGCGTTTTTAAGAAATTTCAGTTTTTTCCCTGATTTTCTCCTGTTCATAGCCAAACTTGTATAATCATGTTGTAGGGTCACAAGTGTTCTTGTGTTAAAATATTTTTTAATCGCTCTAGTAATTTATGGGTTAGTCTGATCCAGGTGTGACGTTTTTAATCTGGATCATAGTCAAAATCTGGAATTCCTGACTGATGATGACTGCCTTTGTTGTGTTAAAATCTGAGTCGGATTGGATTAGTTGCTTTTGAGATACATTCGGATGTCTCTGTCACAGACTGAATGGAATGTTACGTTGCAGTGCAAGGGTAATAATTCTCTGCGATAGAGCATTTATTTAACATGCTGATACTCATCCCACTATCCCTCAAGGTGTGGTTATTGATGTGCAGTTTACCTATACAAATGGAACAATTGGTAGTAATCACGTTAAATACCTATTATTCAGACCTGTTCGGGTGAGCTGCTCTTAGGACACTTTACTACATGTATTCATTGTATTGTTATATATTAACCACTCTTTTCTGACCTGTATTTTATATATTGACTATCTACAAGCTCTTTAACCCTTTACGCCTTAAATTTGTTCAAGAAAATTTCAATTTTCTCAAAGAAAATTTCAATTTGCAGACCAAGAGCTATTTTTGAAAATTTACCACTGGAATGACTGGCTCGGTTATCGAGCCAGTCATTCTAGTTGTAAATTTTCCAATAGTCTTCTCTGGGTCTGCAAATGGACATTTCTCAAGACCAATGCAGATGTTTTGGGATGATGCGATTGTTAAAGGGTTAATGGTCAGGTCGGGCAAGATAAAGTATTTTTTTTTTTAAATTTACCACTTGAATGACTGGCTTGTCATTCCAGTGATAAATTTTCAAAACTGGTCCTTTGGACTACAAATGATAGTCCGTGAGAAGATATTTCAATTATCTGGACAAATCTTGACCATTAAATGGTTAATGCAGAATGTATTATTTTTCAGTCCAAAAGGGTCCGACTGTGGCCTGATAAATGTAAACATTCCTACAAATGGAGCTGAAATTGGCGGGGCTTTTGGTAAGTATCGAATGCTAACAAAAGTACATGTATCAGTGATTTGTTTTCAGATATTTAACTGATTTCAGATATTTTGTTACTTCATATATCCTCAAAAGGTTCATGAATTGTAGCACAATTCTTGGATGGTCAAGCCCTGCAAGCATGGCAAAAGGAGCCTGCTTTGTGATCTTGATCATTAAAGGGTTACAGTATCATGTAAGGTCACTTCAGCCTGACCATATAGCACTTGAGTCCGGATCACGCAGCATATGTCTTCTCTTGATAAATTCAAAACAAATTCGAGTGTCAAAGGGTTAATTAACATTTTGTTTAATATTTTGAAACTAAATTAACTGGGAACATCCCCTAGTCGAAATTTATTTTCAAAATATTCGACAGCTTATCTGTTTAGTCACCTTCAAATTTAGATTATGGGAATTCAGAGTTTAAAGTTTCAAATCGATTCCGTAAGATCGCAAGTACTAGGCTGGGATTAGCTTGAAATAGGCGTGGCATAGCTAGCAATGAATTGGTGTTTATGTGGTAAATTAGTTACCTCTCCGAAATGTCGAATTTGTTTGTGTGTACACTCAACAATAGCATTCGTGACCATCATAGTCCCTTTGTTTTCAGCACAAATTGATGGTCACTGGCTACATCACTGCTCAAAGGCCACATGACAGCATTGATTGGTAGACCGGTTCTATACAGCCGCCCGCATCTCTTCATGCTTGTTTGCTGTTTGAAAATTTTAGTAGCCTGCTTCACTTTTTATACCTCGCCAAAACATCCAAAAAATTTGGCGGGCTATTATGTAATGCCGCCGTCCGGGTGGGCGGCCTGTCGTGCAGGCAACAGAGTGGTTTCTGGATGATAACTCTGTTACCGTTTATCGGATCGCCTTGAAACTTCATAGAGTGGTTGGACTATGTCTGGGGAAGAAACCTATCGAAATCGGCGATGATCTGAAATCCAAGATGGCCACCAGCCACTGGCGGCCATCTTGAAAATTGGTTTCTGAATAATAACTCCGTTACCTTTTATCTGATCGCTTTGAAAATTCATAGAGTGGTTGCCACTTGAAAATTGGGTTCCGGATGATAACTCTGTTACCGTTTATCGGATGGCCTTGAAACTACATAGAGTGGTTGGACTAGGTCTGAGAAAGAAACCTCTCGAAATCCAAGATGGCCACCAGCCACTGGCGGCCATCTTGAAAATTAGTTTCCGGATGATAACTCTGTTACCGTTTATCGGATCGCTTTGAAACTTCATAGGGTGGTTGGACTACGTGTGGAGAAGAATCCTATCGAAATTCACAATGATCCGAAATTCAATATGGCCGCCAGCCAGCATCTTGAAAATTGGTTTCCGAATGATAACTATGTTCCCGTTTATCGGATCGTTTTGAAACTTCATAGGATGGTTTGACTAGGTCTGGAGAAGAAATCTATCGAAGTTGACAATGATCCGAACTCCAAGATGGCCGCCAGCTACCGGCTGCCATCTTGAAAATTGGTTTCCGGATGATATCTCCGTTTATCGGATCACTTCATAGGGTGGTTGGTATATGTCTGGTGAAGAAACTTATCAAAAGTTATGATAATCCTAAATCCAATATGGCCACCAGTCAGGGGCGACCATCTTGAAAATTGGTTTCCAGACGATACCTCCCTGACCGTTTAACGGATCGCTTTGAGACTTCATAAGTATGACTGGTCTGGGTCTGAGGAAGGAATAAATATTTTCTGATAGCTCTCATTCATTGGTTTGTCATCATGGCGGGGTATTATGCGCCGTTTGCGGAGCTCTTGTTTGAATAAGTTGGCCTCAATGTTGGAAATTGAACACCAACCAAACATGGACTAAAACAGGGGCTAATGCATACCAGCTTTGTAACAATTAATGCTGTCATGTGACTCGATAAGAACTGACCTAAGTGACGTAGACAGCAACCCTCGACATCAGTTAGTACTGAAGAACTGACTGAGATCTGATGGTCACGAAAGCAACAAACAAATTCGATATCCCAGAGAGAAACAGTCAGTTTCCCTATAATGAATAATCCTGGGATCGGGACTAATTATTGTTGATTGATGTTTGACAGGTGGTGAGAAGCACACAGGTGGTGGACGTGAGTCAGGCAGTGATGGATGGAAGCAGTATATGCGACGCTCTACATGGTGAGTACAGGTTTCTCGTCTGCAGGGTTTTATTGAAAGGGTTGGGATGGGTGAGAATTAGACCCTGTCCGGATTCATTTCAATAGCATGATTTTAGCATGTATGCATTAATGTGCTTCAAATTTAGTGCCTTGATACTTGACCTCAGTTGTGCTTGCTTTTCAGTATGTTCACGTAGAACTGAGAAGTTATCTTCCCTGTTGAATATTTCGAAAATAATTTAACTCTTAGACAGCCAAAACTGGCCTCTGCATTGCTCTTGATGAATGCCCATTTGCCATCCAAGGGAAGACTATTTTTGAAAATTTACCACTAGAATTACTGGCTCGATAAACGAGCCAGTCATTCTAGTGGTAAAGTTTCAAAAATATTCCCTTGACTTGCAAATGGGCATGCTATAAACAGATATTTTGATCTTATTGATCAAAGGTAGCCATTAAATAGTTAAATGAATCAGATGTTGTTGCTGCCTAGGGCTAAGATATAGACATAAACATGAATTCTATGTTTAGGGTATTATAGTGTTGATATATTAAAATTCTGTTACGCCATCTTTCTTTCAGTACCATCAATTATGGAAAGGAACTTCCTCTGGCACAAGGAATCAAATTTGAGTAACGTCAACAAATTCTACATGATTCCTCATTGAATGGCATTAATATTTACAATTTTGTGAAATTCAGGAAATTGTAAAATCAGCCTGCTCAGTTCTGTATGTGTGATAGTATATAGTAATCTATTTTTACAAGTATTATACCGGTGCATTCCTTCAATGAAGTGAAAGTTTTTACCATTGACAAGAGATTTTAATCATGTCATTTAACTAGATAATGTTCAAAATTAATCAAGAAAATATTTATCACGTCTCATTTGTCCATATTCGGACAAACGGAAGAATATTTTTTGAAATTTACCACTGGAATGATTGGCTTGGTTACAGAGTGACCAAACCAGTCATTTCAGTTGTAAGTTTCTAAAATATTTGTTTCTTTCCATTGAAATTGACATTTCTTAAGCCCACTACGAAGCAATTTTTCACTGGATATGATTCACTCCACTTAACACTTAAGTTACTTAAAATTATCATTTGCTATGAAATAACTTAACATGTTTCCAAAACAAAATAAAACTTAATGTTGAATATTTTGAACATAAGGCAGCAATGGCTTCCAATCCAATGGTCCTTTCCACTTTTAGATATGCCCCGCCCATCTCAATCTAAACTCCACCCACACCACATCCATGTTGGGATCGATCGATCTCTGAACTCCCTGACTATCAATTTCCAGAAAACTAGACATGTAAGCTGTTGAATATTTTGAAACTAATTTGACTGCCTATGACAAGAACAGTTCCCAGTGAAATTAGTCTAAGATATTCAACAGAATGTTTATTACCCCTCGAATTTGTTCAAGAAAATTTCAATTTTCTGAAAGAAAATGTCCATTTGCAGACCAAGGGAAGACTAATTTACCACTGGAATGAGTGGCTCGGTTATCGAGCCAGTCATTCCAGTGGTAAATTTTCAAAAATAGTCTTCTCTTTGTCTGCAAATGGACATTTCTAAAGACCACTGCAGAAGCCGTTTTTGACTGATGTTAGTGTTAAAGGGTTAAATTCATGAGAGATGTATAATTTGTACACCTTCGTGACAGACTTCTAAGCTATGACATTCTCGATGTGATATCAGCTAACGTGTGATTATGATGTCAGTTACTCGAGTGACAGATTGGATCACTCCATTAGCTCCTGGTAGCGCGTCGATCCATCCATCCAAATGTGTCAGAAAGGTGTCTAGGGCATATATTTAGATTGTCTTAAATCGTTACTGGTCACGATGGGTCAGGAAGATTTTAACTTAGTGAATTGTAGCCCAGTATTTTTGAAAATTTACTATTGGAATGACTGGCTCAATTATCGTTTACCGAGTTACCAAATGGTAAATTTTTAAAAGCACTTAAGGATTTAAAATTACCGTAAAAATTTGACTAAAGGACGCAGTTTTTTGGTCAAAATACATCTACTAGAAAGGGGGGTGCGTCCTATAATCGAGAACATTCCTTCCGCACATTTTTGGGTCGAAATTTGTCTTAAAAAGTCACAGATTATACCATGGAAATTGAACTAAATGTTACCCTACACAATTCGCGCCCCCTGACGACTATGTTTAATGTATACTAAAAAAACACCAAGCGGAAGTGAAATTATTAAATTGGGGCGCCTAAATATTGCTTATTCTTTAATACATATCACTTATTACATCAAAATTAATCCAGAATTTGACATAAAATGGTGTCGAGAAAAGATACGTGTATAAATCACGTGATTCGCCTCCAATCGCAAAAGATCTTTATTCTAATTAGAGCGAGTACTCAGAAATTGCTATATATCATCATTGCGCAATAGGAACTGAATGTTCCCGTACCCATTTGATAACCAACTCCCGTTAGCGCATAAGATTACACAGCGCCTCCAATCACAAAAGAGCCAGATAACCAACTCCTGTTAGCACATAAGATCACACAGCGCCTCCAAACGCAAAAGAGCCATTACAATCTGTTTCTATCACGCGATTTGTATGTTTGCAAGGAGACATTTTATGCCAAAATTAGATTGATTTTGATGTAATAAACAATCTTTATTGAAGATACACGATATTTAGGGGGTCCTATTTAATAATTTCTCTTCCACCGTGATAATTTTAATCATGCATTAAACAAAGCGCTGAGTGATGGTTATTTTTTATACCAATTTTCGATTTTTTAAAGGTACGTTTTTTCTAAATTTAACAGCGTCTTATACTTGATTATAAGTTTTTTGGGCGGATTTTGGTCAAATTTGGGACAGCGTCCTATATTCGAGGGCGGCCTTTAGTCGAGAAATTATGGTAATAACTGTCATAAATTGAATCTGTATTAGCTATCTCCAAATGTCTATTGTAACTGATTAATTATAGGTATGGCCTTTTCCATGCGTTTTTACATCTATGTATAAATGTGTTACATAATCTATAGTTTTCAGCTAACCAAACAATATAGTGCTTCATATTTTATTTTGAAAGATTATATCGCCAGTTTGTTGTGTTGTACATGTCCCATGTCGCTTATTATATTTCTACATTCATATATATCCACTCTTGAAATTAACACTAGCCCGAGGCTAGTATAAATTGACTGATAGTACCAGGGCATAATTTAGAATTTTAGTTGTTGGCAAAAATGTATAGCAATTAACTCGGTCACGGATAAATTCCCTGTATCTCAATCTCAGAGCAAACAAACAGGAAAACTGTTGAATAACTTCAAAATATTCAGCAGAATATACTATGCATGTACATAGTAAAGAATTACATTTTTCAGTAATTTGTCGTTTGCCAAAACGAGCTTGCTAGTGGCCTTGAGAAATGTCCATTTGGTGACATAGAGAAGACTATTTTTGACAATTTACCACTGGTTATCGAGCCAGTCATTCCAGTGGTAAATTTTCAAAAATAGTCTCTTGGTCTGCAAATGGACATTTCTCAAGACCACTGCAGAAGCTGCTTTTGGCTGAAATGAGTTAATGGGTAAATTATGATATTGAAGAGATCACATACTACTCATTATTTTGTTCACTGTTTTTTTAGTCCTAAGAGGAGTCAATTATAGCTTTATATTTGTGAAAATATAACATTTGTGAAAAAAATAGCGGCAGCAAACACGGAACACATCTAAATGCAGGCATCACATTTCAATGAATACTTAACCTCTGTATAGAATATGCCTTAGCCGTCGATTGACTTGTGTTTGGTGACCTGTGATAACGGTGATATTTTATTGTTTGTAGAGGTTATGTTCTTGTATGTATACTAAACATATCCCGCATCATGGGCACAATATTTGTTTTAAAATGTTTCTAAACTTATTGAATCATGGTTTTCAGTAATAAACACGCTGACTATTTTCGAAATAATTTGACAAAATGCTGCAAGGATTTTTAGTCAAATTATTTCAAAAATAGTCAGCATGGCTGGTATTCCTAGAGGGCTTATACCCTAGAAGAGGCGTAACTACAGCTTACACCTTCCAAGTGGCATAAATGCCGCATTCTGATTGGTCTTTTTTCTACTTTGTGATGCGAGCGACGCCCTCTAAATGAATACTGGCCCAGGAATATAACAATCTCATGTAATACGTCATACATATCATCTATGCTGGACATAGCAAAATGTATTAACAGCTATCAGTATCGCCAATGAACTCCCATCTCATTTTCAAGACAACCATATAGGAATACTGTTGAATATTTTGCAATTAATTTGACTGGAAGCCAATTTAACATAGTCAATATAATAAGTTGTATATTGTAAAGAATTTAACTTTTTCCGGGATTTGACAGTGAAAGGTTAAGCAAATGAATCATGCATTTATAGAATTATACAGTTCTCTGTCATCTTTGACAGACGTGATCATTATATTATGTTACATTGGCATATTTGAAATCCATTAAAATTATTATTATTATTATTATTATTATTTATTATAATACATGGTTTATTTTAGTAAAATACTAAAAAAATAAATCATCTTAATGTAGCAGATCATTAATATTGTGTTCTCTGATTATCTCCCTGACTGTGGTGTGACATTGCTGAGCTAATAAATCATCAAATCTGGTTCACATTTCAGTGCTGATTTGTACACAATTGTTGTAAATAGACAATCTGCTGCACCTTCAGAACCTGGTGTAAACTCTGGAGAGGTTCCCTGCAAGAGTGGGATCTTGTCCAAGGGGAAGTAGTCTCAGCCACTTAAAGTTGTCATGACATACTAAAATAGCCAAAGTTAACCCCCTACCAGTAACAGAATGTTATCAATAATTTTTGGTAATTCGGTAACACTTGCACCATTAAGAAAATCCAAGATGGCCAATCAAAACTCTTAGAAGTTTTAGAACCTGCCACAAGTGGTTTAGGAGATACAAGAATCGAAGATGTCCACCTAAAAAGTTGACCAATTGGTAGTATTGAAACCTACTACCATAGGATCGCTTCACCCAAGTTTCATTGAAGTCAGGCCATTGATTAAGGAGAAGCGGTTTCAGGGATTTCCGGATATATTTTCTATAGAAAAAAATTAACCAATCAAAATTCAGCTCCATAATAACATCCTTCCAGCAAAATTTGATTGAAATATTCAAGCAAATGTTGACAGATGATGGACGGTCGCAATGGTATAGACTCATTTGGCTGTTCTGGCTCGCTGAGCTAATAATAAATAATGCGTAACTCAATGCATTGAAGGCTTAATTTATTTTATTAGCACTCAAACCAATATACAGCATAACAGTGTTCAATATGTATCTGCTTAACCCTGTATATGTACACGAAACATTCACAATAGTGATCAGTAAGTGTGACGCAATATGCGCCAATCATGCACGTTTCAATGATAACAGAGAGACACTTCTAGCTAACCTCCAGCCACTATGCATGCGTGATGAAAATGATTTTGATCCTGAAAACTGAAGTACCAAAATATAAATTTCAAGTAAACTACAGGTAACCTTATAATAAGGAAAAATTAGTTACCTCTACGGGATGTAAAAATTGTTTAAGTGTAACTTTCGTGACCATCTCGGTCACTTCTTCAGCGCTAACTGACCGTCGCTGGCAACATCACCCTGGTCAGATCTTGTGGAGTCACGTGACAGCATGGACTGGTATAAGCTACACTCAAATTTCTACATCCCGGAGAGGTAACTAATCTTTCCTTATTATGAATCATCCTGGGATCGGGACCAACTTTTTCAGAAATACAGGTAACCTGTTGAATATATAGCTGGAAACAAATTTGACTGGGAGCTGTTGCCTATTATTTTCAAAATATTCAACAACGTCTACTGTAAATTCATCAAAAACACAATTCATACACTTTCATGACAGTTTCCTATTTTTGTGATGGCGCTACATCATTTTCATTGTGACGTCAGCTAACACATAATATTGTATTTGATTAAGACGTCAGTGACTTGAGTGATGTATCACATCCTTCTATTATATGAAACCGTTTTTCACAGACAACTTTTTGTTATATACATATATTCAGTTAAATATAATTTGTGAACTATTGCACGTGGTGTGCTATATAATAAGGGATTGCACTGCATACATGTACTGATATCTATTACTTAATTATCTACAGATATGGTGCTGAAACCAGTCAAACAACAATAGATTTAAATATATAGCTTGCTATCAGAGTACAGCTCAGAAACAAGTTAACGTGTTAATTAGTACAATTCTGAACATGTAATTATATTCTGTTTAATATTTTGGACCTAATATGATTGGAAGCCTTAGGCAGCAATGTAAGGCAGCAATGGTTTCCACTCAAATTAAGCCCAACAGCAATGGCTACCACTCAAATTAAGCCCAACAGCAATGGCTTCCACTCAAATTAAGTCCAACAGCAATGGCTACCACTCAAATTAAGTCCAACAGCAATGGCTTCCACTCAAATTAAGCCCAACAGCAATGGCTTCCACTCAAATTAAGCCCAACAGCAATGGCGTCCACTCAAATTAAGCCCAACAGCAATGGCTACCACTCAAATTAAGCCCAACAGCAATGGCTTCCACTGAAATTAAGCCCAACAGCAATGGCTTCCACTCAAATTTAATTTACGTCCAACAGCAATGGCTTCCACTCAAATTACGTTCAACAGCAACGGCTTCCACTGAAATTAAGCCCAACAGCAATGGCTTCTATTCAAATTAAGCCCAACAGCAATGGCTTCTATTCAAATTAAGTCCAAAATATTCAGCAGTACATTTTATTTTGTTTTGAAATATGTTAAGATATTTCTGATCTGTACTGGAGCTCTCGAGTTGACCAATCACTGGCCTCATTCCTGGTCCTACTTTTCCCAGTTTATGGACATTTGTCAGACTTTATCCGTTTAATTTTTATATACCCGCGCAAAGCGGGGTTGTATTATGTGATGGCGGTGAATATCCGTCTTTCTGATTATTGTCTGATCCATATCCTAAAGGGGTTTGTACCTACGCTCGCAAACTCTTTCAGTGGATATATAATGTGGAGATGCAATGTCATGATTTCATTTTGGCAAAATCTGTCCATTCATCAGAGTTATCTCCCATGAGCTTCATAAACTTGGTGAAAATTTTCTTGTCCGATCTATATCTCCGAAAGTTTTGAATCTACACTTGCAATTATCTCTCAGTGGATCTTGGAGATATAGACAAAATGTCATGAATTAGTTTTGACAAAAATTGGCCATATTCATTATCTGCATTGAGAGATAAAATGTCTAAATTTTCTTGTCCGAACCATATCTCTGAGGGAAGACCAACCATATTCTGCAGAGCTATCTCCCCTGAAACCATTAAAATTCATCAAAATTTTATTCAACGATTTATATTTGTGAAAGTTGAGCGATGTCCATTTGAATGCCAAGAGATTTTTTTTTAATTTACTGCTGGAATGATGGACTGGCTTACTGAGCCAGTCATTTCAGTGGAAAATTTACAAAAATAGTTTTCTGTTGGGTTCCAAATGGGCATTCAATAGTCAAAAATCTTGATTTTCTTGACCAAATTTACAATTAAAGGGACAACTTTATCCACTGAAAAAAATTTGTAATCATAAGTTCAAAGTTCTTTGAATGTGAAATTTTCGATAAACTAAGCTTTCAATGGGAGGTAACTTTAGTGAATATAAACAAATTTTCCCGAAACGAAATTAAAGTTTCAAAATATGTACCAGCCACGAAACTGACAGACTGATGGATGACAAGCGCGATTCACAATGTCCAGCTTTAAAACATGAGTATAAAAATGGCTCTAATACTGATACTGGATTATAAGCATGTTTAATATAAGAAAAAATCACCATGTAATTACCAAATCAAATTATGCAAGACATTTGAACATTTATTACAAGACCACTTATTTTAAGATATTGGTTTTGATCCATGAGTCATATTATAGATATCTGACTCGGCACGCACAGTTTAGAAAATATATGTGCATGGATGTTGTTACTATTGACGATATAAAAATAATAAAGATGAAGTTTGCTTCATGCCTGTATCTCTCAAAAGCCTGTGACCGAATCACCTCTTGATTAGTTAATAAACAAACAACATGCAACTCACAACTGGCCAGCGTACATATAAGGACTGAGTCAGCGACTAGTCACCATCAAGTCCTTAACATTAACTATTTGCCTGCTGAATTTCTGCAGACTACGTCTTCCATCAGGTTTAACTCTGAACCTGGTGAATATTTTGAAAACAATTTGACTGAAAGTGGCTAAGCCACCAACATCTTTCAGTCAAATTGTTTTCAAAATAGTTAGCATGTTCAAAGTTATTGTCCATTGAAATTATTGACTGCAAACGAACAACCGTACACAACTCGTAACAACTATCTTTTTTCAAACCTAATTCTTGATGCACGCCACACTATGGCGAGCGATCCTATCCCTCACACAGGACTCGACAATAAACTGAATGAAATATACATAGCATAATAATAACAAGAGGCCCAATGGGCCTGTATCGCTCACCTGGAACATTGGCATTTCAACTAATCTTACTTAAGTTTTACATCCATCTGTGTCACTTCCAATGACTTTCAGTCAAATGGTTTAGTTTTCAAGATACTGACAACAATCTCTGGACTGTTATTTTGCATTAGTGATTTTGAACAATGTTTAAGTAAAAATAGATGATATCAGTGCTAACTACAGCTGGTTTCTTAACTGTCTCACTCCTGCAAGCCAGTGCAGCCAATAATTTCAAATTTCAAAAGCTCTTCACTTGTTGAATATTTTGAAAACAATTCGACTAAAAGTCACCAACAATTTCAGTCCAATTGTTTTCAAAATATTTATCAGGTTCAGTGATATAACCTTTGGAATATGTCGTCTGCAAAAACTCAGTCAGATGGTTATTAGAGGTTTAAATACAACTGAAGAAAATGGTCTCTAAAGGCAGGTAGGTGGTCTTTATAGCAGGTTATTCCCCACCACCACACAATCCATTTAACACATGCGCATCTGGCTGAATCACCAAGTTAGCAGCAGAGGTAGGATGAGCTGGAGTTGATTTTTAAAATAATTTGACTGAGTCATTGCTGCCTTAGGCAGCAACAACTTTCACTGCTGCCTAAGGCAGCAACAACTTTCAATCAAATACATTTCAAAATATTTTTAAGAGCATAGATGTCAGAGCACATAATACATATCTTAAATATTTCGGCAGTATTGGAAAGGTTAATCTGTTAATTGGAATTTAATATCTAGTTTAGCAATAAAATCTGACATGGTGATAAATCAATGGACGGTGGAAACAAACCTATATTTGCCCTATGAAAGTGAGACTGCAAATATTTAAGGAGTGGTAACTCTGGCATTTGATGTCCTTTCAGTTTCATTTTCACAACACAGATATGTGATGCTGACATTAACATTGTGACCAGGTTTGGTGTCAATCCGTCAAGAAATAACAAAATGAGCCACCATTGTTGGTGACACAGTCAGATGGATGGACGGACATACACAATATGGATGGTGTCATCGCTATACGACAGCTGACTGACAAGTAAGCAGAGTTAAGAAAACCAATTTGGGCTTCAAAATCCATCAAATAAAAAAAATTGAATATGGCAGCCAAACACGCTAAAATTTGGTTGGTCCACGCCGGCCATGTTTTTTATCTATCAACTTCCCATGAACAAACTTTAATGGCCCTTAGTCCACAATGATATCCCCAAAATTTCAGCCTGATCCATTCAGCGGTTCTGCAGAATGTCGTTTTCACGAAAAATAAGTCATCCAAGATGGCCGCCGAACCATTTAATCAATCAAGTTCCTTAGAACAAACTTGGTTCAGCTCTTGCCCTATATGATATTTCGTGAGTTTTGAATCGATCCACCAAGC
This sequence comes from Chaetoderma sp. LZ-2023a, assembly GCA_034401795.1. Taxonomy (NCBI): domain Eukaryota; kingdom Metazoa; phylum Mollusca; class Caudofoveata; order Chaetodermatida; family Chaetodermatidae; genus Chaetoderma; species Chaetoderma sp. LZ-2023a. The sequence goes on along the minus strand of CM067360.1, from coordinate 116,864,486 downwards.
GGTTTCGGAGATTTTTAAAGCCATTTCCTAAAATCAGCCAAAATCCAAGATGGCCGATCGGCTTTGTTTGAACAAACTTGGATCCCTATGCCCTAAGGATACTTCCTGCCAAATATAATTGGAATCGGCCCAGTGGTTCTTGAGAAGTCGTTTAAAGAAAAAAGTTGACGGACGGATGACAGACGGTCGCCATAGCATAAGCTCACTTGGCCATTCTGGGTGAGCTAATAATAATGCACTTGTGAATTAAATAATATATTAGAATATGTAATATTTATAATATATACATATTGATAATCTACAATCTTTTTCATAAGCGGTAATGCTTAGGAATTAGGCCTTATAAGACATATTGCGCTTAGGGAATACATGATCAGGGAGTGTTTATGAGGGCCAGATCACCAGCACACATAGGGGGATAGATATGTAATGAATTTATCTGAAATCAATTTGTAGCATAATTAAGTTGAACCAAAATGAATTAATTATATTCACAATTTTTTAATAACATTCTTTTAAACAATTTGAATACACGATTAGAATTGATTCGCAGGGCGGCTATAATCATGGCGAATTTTCTAGCAGTGTACGGAAGACTTAAGAAGCAGATGAGTAACTATATTGTGCAGAGCCTATCTCAATAAACAACGACTATATTTAGCATAATCTTTTAACTGTCTCCCTGAAGTATGAGCCACAAGGCAATAACTTCAATGAGCAAAAACGCTTGACTTCCTAAATATTTTGAAAATAATATGACTGAAAGTTGTTGGTGGCCACTTAGCCACCAACAACTTTCAGTCAAATTGTTTTCAAAATATTTAACAGGTCCAGAGATAAAACCCGGGGAATATGTCGTCTGCAAAAACTCGGCAAACAGATGGTTAATGGGAAAGTCAACCAAAAATAGCATCGATACTGGTCTTGAAGGATATTCATTTGCAGTGCAAGTGAAGACTATTTTTGAAAATGTATTTCTGGAATGCCTGGCTCGATAAACGAGACAGTCATTCTACTATTAAAATTTTTAAATAATTTTCTTGACAAATCATCACCATTACAGGTTTAATGGACCTTCCCAGATTTAGCTATGCCACACCCATCTCTAGCTCCACCCACACATCACCCGTGTTGGGATCGATCAACTATCAATTTCCAGAAAACTATATACTAGTTAAGTTGTTGAATATTTTGAAACTAATTTGCCTGGGTGCTGTTAAATTCATTTCGAAATATTCAACAGCATGTTTATTAAATAGTAAATACACATTTCGTACAACAACGCTTAGTCCGTAATCAGTTATGCACTTGTGACGAAGTTCGCTATGTCATTCACGACGTGACGTAATTGATTATGACGTCAGCCTATATGTCGTGTAGTTGATTATGACGTCATGTGATTGACTGAGAAACTGGAATGTCTCCATTCACCAGCAAGATTTTAACCCGTTAACACTCACGCCGGCCCAAAATTACTTCTACATTGGTCTTGAGAAATGTCTGTTTGCAGACCAAGAGAAGACTGAAAATTTATCACTGAATGACTGGCTCGATAACCGAGCCAGTCACTCCAGTTATAAATTTTCAATAATCTCTTGGCCTGCAAGTGGGTATTTCATGTCGCATACAAGAGACTGGCCTCCTCCCATTGTGAGTGACTTCACGCAATCAATCATGTAATACAGTGATTCATTTACGATTTAATAAACATTCTGTTGAATATTTTGAAACCAATTCGAGGTGGAGCTGTTGCTGCCTATCACCCAGTCAAATTAGTTTCAAAATATTCAACAGCTTACCTGTATAGTTACCTTGAGATTTTGATTCTGGGAATACAAGATTCAGAGTATATAAATTCATTCATCAACAGCCCCCAGTCAAACTAGTTTCAAAATATTCAACAGCTTAACAGAATACTTACCTTGAGATCTAAGACTGGGAATTTGGGTTTCAAAGTTTCAAATCAATTCCAGCACACAAAGTGGGCAGAGCTTAGTCAGAAATGGGCGAGGCATGGTTAGAATTGGATCCCTCGGTTAAAAATGTATTATTTGTGCCAGTGCTTAACCCTTAGCACTCTGATGTCAATATTCTGTGTTTTTGTTGTGTCAATAGCATAGAAACTGGCGTACATTTTTCAACAATTTTGGTGGACAATGTTGCTGTCTATGACAGCAACTCTTCCACCAAATTTGTTGAAAAATGAACACCAGTTCACCGCTTAATTTAATTTGAAAATTAACAATTTTAACATCAGAGTGGTAAGGGTTCAATCTAAGCTTGCAGTTGGTCAACTAAACCAGTGTGTGACCGCGGATCTAGCCGCATGGAAGTTCCTTAACAACGGATGCACCGAGCGAGATTGTAGCAATAACCAGCCTGCTTCTGAACTATACCCACATTCGTTTAACTGTCTAGCTACAGTCTCTACTAGTAAATACTCCTCTCTGTCCGCCTCGCTTTCTTGTGTTGTGTCCCTGGTCAGTAGGAATTCTGTGACCTTCAGATACCAGGATGTAGAGACGATCTCCGGGACTAGACGTCGCTTTAATATTAATACAAGCAGCTCACTGTGGTCGTCCGACTAAAATGACGAGAAATAGTACAGAATCATTTAGAATGGAAGTATCCGATCTGTCACTCATGTATCTGGTGTCATAAGGAATTCATGTCACTTGTTAGGTGACGTCACAATCCAAATGTCGCATATCCATCACAAAGCTGGCATAGTCCGTCATGAAGGTGACAATAGTCCGTCATAAAGCTGACAATAGTCCGTCATAAAGCTGACAATAGTCCGTCAAAGCTGTCATGAAGCTGGCAATAGTCCAGCATGAAGGTGACAATAGTCCGTCATGAAGCTGGCAATAGTCCGTCATGAAGGTGACAAAAGTCCATCATGAAGGTGACAATAGTCCATCATGAAGTTGTCAATAGTCCGCCATGAAGGTGACAATAGTTTGTCATGAAGCTGGCAATAGTCCGTCATGAACCTGGCAATAGTCCGTCATGAAGGTGACAATAGTCCATCATGAAGGTGACAATAGTCTGTCATGAAGCTGGCAATAGTCTGTCATGAAGGTGACAATAGTCCGTCATGACGGTGACAATAGTCTGTCATGAACCTGGCAATAGTCTGTCATGAAGGTGACAGTCCATCATGAAGGTGACAGTAGTCCATCATGAAGCTGGCAATAGTCCGTCATGAAGCTGGCAATAGTCCGTCATGAAGGTGATAATAGCCCGTCATGAAAGTGACAATAGTCTGTCATGAAGGTGACAATAGTCTGTCATAAAGCTGGTAATAGTCCGTCATGTAGGTGTACGAATTGTATATCTCTGATTAATTTACAATTTAACAAACATTCTGTTGAATGTTTTGAAACTAATTTGACTTGGAATGATAGCAACAGATTCCCATCAAATTTGTTTCAAAATATTCAACACCTTCCTGTATAGTTACCCTGAAATTTAGAGTCTGTGGTTTCAAATAGATTCCAACATGTATGAAAAGTGGGTGGAGTTTAACTTACTAGAAATTGGTTCCTTCTATTTGGTCAGATCTTTCTTATTAACCCTGAGCACTCTGATGTCAATATTCTATATTTTACTGTGTCAATATCCAAGAAACTGGTGTTCTAGACTACGACAGCACCATCTCCCATCTAATTTGTTGAAAAATGTACACCAGTTCCATCTTTTAATTTAATTTCAAAATTAAAAATTTGGACACCAGAGTGGTAAGGGTTAAAGAGAATCAGGTCATACATAAATTTAAAGCTATAGTAAACTATTAACCCTTAGCATTCTGTTGTTAAAATTGTAAATTTTCAAATTCAATTAATAGATGATCTGGTGTTCATTTTTCAACAAATTTGGTGGAAGATGGTGCTGTTGTAGACAGCAACATCGTCCACCAAAATTGTTGAAAAATGTACACCAGTTTCTTTGCTACTGACACATTAAAATATAGAATATTGACATCAGAGTAGTGAGGGTTAAGACTACATTAGAGTAGAAAATGTCTGATTTTGGTGCTAACAGCTGAGTCTGTAATCTTTTAGCGATTTGCGACATTAAAATTCCCCTTATATACCGGACTAGCTAAGTTCTAAATCTTAAACGAGCCGTGTTCATCAAATCGAGGGTTTGCACTGAATATTAAGAACAAGTAGGTCTACTCAGACCAGTAGGCATACTCTCCCTAATAATTCAATTCCTGGAACTTGTGAAGCGTGTCCGAATAAATCCTCTTAGTATATACACTCACCTCTGATGGCGTCAGTGTGGTTATCTGAGTGACAGCTTTACTGTACAATGTGTGATACTCAGACAATAGCACCAGTTTGACTGCGGCCAGTGTGTGTCCCCCAGACACCATCTCATCAAACACATGCAATACACTCTGCAAATACAAGAAACATGCACATGTGTTAGAGTACCACTGTTAATCCTACAGTACAGATATTATAAATAATTTATTTTGCAATAAGTATAGCAAAAGTTAGATTAAATCCATATTGACCATTTAACGGTCAAGCCGGCCAAAAACCGGCCTCTGCAGTCTTGAGGAATGTCAATGTGCAGGCCAAGAGATTATTTTTGAAAATTTACCGCTGGAATGCCTGGCTCGATAACCGAGCCAGTCACTCTAGCGGTAAATGTTCAAAAATAGTCCTCTCGGCCTTAAAATAGACATTTAAGAAGCAAATACATGTATGTTGACCAATTTAATGACTATTATCAACCGAGTTGAAAATTATCACTGCACGAGCTATAGCGAGTGAGAATTTTCAACAAGGTTGATAATAGTCATATTAAATGGTACCGTGTTTGATATTCTATTTATAATATAAACTGAAATTGTGATTTTTCCAATAACGTCAATCCCTGAAACACACATATGTATAAAAAGGTGATAGCAAAAGGATATTCTGTTACAAGCTGTTGAAGACATTTAGAAACAAGAGCAATCAGAGAATTGCAGACCGTCGTCATCCCGTGTTTATCATATTGTAAAAAGTTTTAGGATTTCTTTTTTTAATCACTCCCAAAGTTATGTAATCCGAGTGAACGGTCACACCCTCACATGTGTAAAAATCTCTGCCAAATAAGACTATTAGTTTCTGAAATATCCGTAGATACACAATTTGATTTGTCGTGTCATCTCTGACTGCCCTCGTTGGCTCTGCATACCTGCTCATTTAAGGCCACAACCTGTCCAGACGTCTTCATAACCGTGAGGATGCTTTCAATAGCTCCCGCATCACCTGTTTTCAGCATAGCGATGATCAGCTGTGACCAGGGGTTAGCTGACGGAACGCTGTATTGAACAAAATGAAAAATATCACAGAAGCTAATATGGAATATCGATGTTGCTGCCTACCATGCATGTTAACTATTTAACTGTCTCGCTGCTACAAGCCACCAGACAATAAATTCAACGACCAAAAACTCCTGACTTGCTGAATATTTTGAAAACAATTCGACTGAAAGTTGTTGGTGGCTTAGTCACCAAAAATTTTCAGTCAAATTGTTTTTAAAATATTCAGCCAGTCCAGAGATATAACCCTTTGATATGTCATCTGAAAAAACTCAGCAATGGCTTCTGCTTCAATAACCAAGCCAGTCATTCCAGTGGTCAATTCTCAAAAATAGTCTTCTTGGTCTGCAAATGGACATTTTCTATGATAAAATTGAAATTTTCTTGAATAAATTTGAGGGTTAAAGGGTTAATGGAGGCATCAGATCTGTCACTCAAGTATCCGATGTCGTCATAATCAAATATGTCACATGTTCGTTGACGTCACAATCAAAATAACGTAGCTCCATCACGAAAGTCGAAAAGATCAAAGTGTACATGTATTGTATGTCATTGATGAAATTACAAGTTAATACTCACTGACAAATCCCTGATAACGTACACGCTTTACGATACAAAACTTATTCTAATAAATATTTTGAAATTAATTTAACTGGAAGACGCTGCTGCCTCAGGCAGCAACGGCTTCCAGTTAAATTAATTTCAAAACATTCAACTATTTTCCTGCATGGTTGTCCTGAAAATGTGATATGGGGAATTCATCGTTGAAAGTGTTAATAAACATTCTGTTGAATATTTTGAAACTAATTTGACTGACAGCTGTTGCTGTTATGGGCAGCCACACCACTCAGATTGCTAGCTTGCGTGTTTAATGCGGGAGCTCAACCCAAGCAGTAATGAGTCACCATTGGTCAAGGTCCAACATACAGCCCTTCTTTAGTTCATCTGCACTGGTAAGACTGGTCTCCCTCAACAACACATCGACGTATATTAACCCTTTAATGGTCACGCCGAGAGAAGACTTTTTTAATTTACCACTGGAATCACTGGAGCAATGATTGAGCCAATCATTCCAGTGGTAAATTTTAAACTAGATTGATCGATCGATGACGTGACATCGCAAATGCCCACATTCACCGCTTTGAACTTTTGACACACCCAACAACCCACCCTGATGACCCCATCCCCCAACCCCTGGGGGTGGGGCCAAATGTAATGTGCGCATCCACTCCACATTGATATGGGTAACTCACATACCAAATTTGGTTGAATTCCGTCCAATGGTTTTGGAAATGTGTTACAATCAATTTCTGTTGGTTAAAAATTGGCATTTTGAACCCTCTGGTGGCGGAGCCAAATCTAAATGGCCCCTTGCACTCCGCAATCATATGGGTAACTCAGATATCACATTTGGTTGAGTTCCATCTAACCATTCAGAGGAGATGCATTACAATCCATTCCGTGACTTTTTTACCCCCATCTCCCACCCCTGGGGGCAGGGCCAAATGTAAATGTGCTCATCCATCATATCTAACTGGGTGGATAATGGATGAATCGAGTTTTAGCCATGCTCCACCCATTTTTTTCCCGTGTTGGGATCGATTGATCCCTTAACTCCCTGCCTATCAATTTCCAGAAAACTGCAGGTAAGCTGTTGAATATTTTGGAACTAATTTGTCTAGGTGCTGTTGCTGCCTATGGCAGTCAAATTAGTTTCAAAATATTCAACAGAATATTTATTAAATAGTAAAGACATACAATTCCTATAACCTACAGACTAAATCTAGCCATTCATGACGTAATTGGTTAAGACGTCAGCCTACACGTCACGTAATTGATTATGACGTCATATGATTGATGGACAAACTGGGTTCCTCCGTTAAATTACAGCTACGTTCTCTCATACCGAATGTTCATCTGTATGCCAAGCAACCGAGCCAGCCATTCCAGTGCTAAATTATCAAAAATTATATTCTCCTGGCCTGCAAAGGGACATTCAATAAGCAAATAATTTGATTCCAGGGACCAAATTTGGTCATTAAAGGGTCAATGGCAAAAATTGATCAGGAATATCAAAATACTTCCTCAGTGAATGTCCATTTAGCGGGCAAGAGAAAATTATTTTTTAGAGTTCCCACTAGAATGGCTGGCTCAGTTATTGAGCCAGTCATTCAAGTGATAAATTTGCACACAAAAATCCCACTATTCTCTTGATCTGCAAATGGACATTCTTCAAAACTGCTCCTGGGGATAGCTCTTTGTTCGGCTTAGACATGAACTGAGGACCTCAAATCAGCGTCAAATTGGTTTCAAATTACTCCAATTTTTTAAATTAATATCTGATGACAGCAACTTCCCGAGGACTAATATTCAGAATGAGGCAGTTCAACAGTGGACAGTTCTGTATTTTTCACTGAATTATATAATTTGTACACCCAAGGGCCGATGGCCTATTGTGGAAATAAATTATCTACCTATCTATCTATCTATCTATTTATCTATCTATCTATCTATCTATCTATCTATCTATCTATCTATCTATCTATCTATCTATCTATCTATCTATCTATCCATCTATCTATCTATCTATCTATCTATCTATCTATCTATCCATCTATCATGTATTTTACTTACCTGTATGTCTCAGAATCAAATGTTGGCCAGATTATAAGAAGATCTGCCAGCGAAATGAGGTGTGATAAACTCACGCTGCTAGACAACAAATCAGTGAACAGTGAATGCCTGCTAGCCGTAGACGCAATATCTGATTCTGTAATCTGGAAAATTGTAAAGCAATTCTTACATGAACCGTACAATAATTAGCTGTAATGCTTCCTAGTTGAGAAACAACACAGAATAAAGAATTTGCCACATAAAATTACTATATCTTGTTAGGAATAAAACGAAATGGTATATTTTGCTACATGTTCCATTAGTTACAGTTACTAACCAAATTAGATGTCTGTTGTTGTAATTCCATTCTTCTTGAATTATTTACTTAAAGGTGCATATTCACACTAAATGCTTGAAAATAAAATTGTTAAAATTGAATACTTTTAGAGGCTTAAATTATGTGGCTAGATGTATTGAAACGAAATAAATGTTAACATTTGATGGTTTCATTTCGCATAAATTAATCTATTTTTTTAGTTGTGAAATTGAATTCACGAGCCTCTAATTCAATTTCACAACTCAAAAAATTATATTAATTTATATGGAATTAAATCATCATATGTTAAGATTTATTTCGTTTCTTTATATCTAGGCCCAAAGTTTAAGCCTCTAAAAGTATACAATTTAGATAATTTAATTTTCAAGCATTCTGGTGTGAATATGCACCTTTAACACTTGTTAACTTCCTGACCAAAAATTGCAAATTCCTTGTTTTGTACAGAACATTCTGTTAATTTTTTTAGACTAATTTGATTGGGAGCTGTGGCTGCCATGGGCAGCATATCTATTTGCAGACGAAGAGAATGACTACTTTTGAAAATGTATTACTGGAATAACTAGCTCTGTTATCGAGCCAGTCATTCCAGTGGTAAATTTTCAAAGAAAGCATTCTCTTAGCAGGCAAATGGACATTCCTTAAGACACTGCAGAGGCTGGTGTCCGCCGGATTCGCTATGAAATGGCTAAAGAAATCAACACTGTAAATCAGCCTTAGTCTATTCTCTACTTACTTGTTTGTCCGGCCATGATGCATGCATCACCGCATTTGTTCTACACACTAACAATAACTGACTGTCCTCGCTAGACATAGAAAATGACTGAAAAATAATGGATGGTAAATTGTGGTTAGGTTTTACAATGCATGTATATGCACTATGCATTCCTGACCCACCCATCCCATCTCACCACCACCCCACCCTCAAGCAAGTGTTCTCTCAAGCTATAAATGGCATACTGAAAGAAATTTATAGAGAGTATAAACAGTATTGATAGCATTTTGATGAATCTGAAGTCTGACAAGGGAAATAACTCTGACAAATATGAACAGATTTCACACAAAACTTAATTTCAAGAAATGTCTTATCAGGCGATATTACTAGTACTAACTTCGATGTGAATTCACACATGCTTTCTGGACATGTGCTTGTATGGAAAGCATTTATTTGTTGATGACTTTCAACCTTTTCAGGGGAAGTAAATCTGGTGACAATAGATGAATTTAGTGAAAATATAATCCCACGGTCTTGCGAAGTCGTCGCATAAAAGAGCTGAAGAGAATGTGTGTTCAAATTTTGATCTGAATTGAATTCGTCGGCATGCACGAATGGATCATTAATGATGGATGAGGCAAAGTCTGATGTCCCACATCGATGAGATCAGGGGTAATAAATAAAGAATTATATATTTATATAAGACCTGTTAGAAAACACATATTGTAATAAATATCCCACCATGGATTTGACCTTTGACCTTTTCAACCAACATTTGTTATAAATGGTGTCTACCAAATCAACGGATATGATTTTGCTCGGTGCATAACTTTTATTTTTTATTGTACCGGTTGGGATAAGACTTATCTATGGCGAACTTTGAATACATGTATAACCTTGGTAGCATTCTACTAGGCTTTAACCTAGCCTTAATTTTAACCCAGTAAAATGATCACAGACAATGTTGTCAAAATCTGACCAGTTTTTTTTTAAGTGACAAACTGTTAAGTCTGTACTGTACCTGTTCCAGAATATTCAGAATTTGAAGACGAGTTTGAATTATCACCGCTTCATCTGCACAAAGCGGACGCAAGAAATTGATGACATCATCAGCATCCACCAACGTACCCCTGTAAGTGAAGGGTATGTAACTCTTTAATTTGGTCAAGAAAATCTAAATATTTCCTTATTGAATGTCCATTTGCAGGCCAAGAGAAGACAATTTTTGAAAATTTACCACTGGAATGGCTGGCTCGGTTCGATTTCAAAAATAGTATTCTTTTGGCCTACAAATGGACATCTTTTTACCAGTATAATTAGTTTCAAAATATTCAAATGCCCTGTATGATTTATATAAAATTGATATAATGTGACTTGGGAGTGTTTAATCGATTAATACATACCCACTGTGTTTGTGTTCCTGTATTGAAACAACCAATGTGTTTAATGAGTCCATCAAGCTGGAGGCGTGTTCACCATTAGCTGCTCTGTAACACACAATACAACACTGCTTGACCCTTTAACACTCCTATCAACCCAAAAACGGCTTCTGCAGTGGTCTTGAAAAATTTCCATTTGCAGAGCAAGAGAATACTATTTTTGAAAATTTACCACTGGAATGGCTCGATAACCGAGCCAGTCACTCCAGTGGTAAATTTTCAGAATCAAAAAAGCATCCGCTTTTGTTTCTATGAGAATTTTTAATACTTACCAGATGTACTATTATGATAATGTCTATTATCTAGTCTAGCTCAAAATAAACAATTAAAGACTCCGCACTCTCCTGGTCCTGCCCATACTGTGTCCGGGAATTACCATAGCCCCAGGTACCGAGTCAACTCCCAATCACAATCAGATTCGTCTTATGTTTGCCTTGACAAACAGCAAAAGCAGCTCAGTCTCACCTCAGCGGGGCGGCTGAGACAGGGCCATAGTACATCTGGTAAGTATTAAAAATTCTCGTGGAAACAAAACTTTTGCTTTTTTGATTCTACTTCGAATAATAATAATACTTATTATGATAAACTCCGGATTTCGACAGCCAAGAAATACCGGTGGGAGGAGGTGAGGCTCGAACCAGCACTCATCTACAATCCAACAGAGAAGGTTGTGAAGAGACTAGAACCCTGGCATATGCTTGGGTTCCGCTATCTGACTCATAGAGTGCTAAACTTCCATGGTCTAGACCGCGCTCCCCCCTCATTTGTCCGCACAAATTCCAGAGGGCTGTCAAAAAGGGGAGCAACACCCACCAGACCCGTGTCAGCCCCAAGTCTCAGTTAGGGCAGTCCAGTAGAGTGCAAAGAAGCTACTACAACTTCTAATTTTGAAAAACACTATAAGTATATCGAATAGATTTTCAAATTGGAATGAGTCTAATGTCTGTTGAAAGAATAAGATACTCTTGGCCAGACTATTTACTTATTCAGTCTGGTAAATCGACTAAGTAAACTAATATTAAAATTAATGTAAACACTCACCGTTTTGAGTGCTTGGTCTTTTTTTGTTCATCACAGGAGCGTGGCCCAATCCACTAGGGCTGGGCGGTATACCGGTTTCACACCGTCTCACGGTTTTTTATGGCGACGGTTTAAAAACCATTACGAAAATAAAAAACCGAAAAACTGACCGTAAGATCGCCATTGCGCAAAATCTGGTGACTGTCCTAAACTAGTTTGTTCTTGACTTGCAGTTTAATATTATCATCTAGTATAACCATTTGCTACTAGAGACATAAAATACAGTCATCTATAACTATTAGCCGTGGGAAAGCAAGGGTGTTGGTGAAATCCCAACAAATCGGCCGAGGACGACCCTAGGCAAATATGATTTGATTTGCCAGCAATGAATTTTACATGACGTAAGCTCTGCTGCGGGTTCAATGTAAGATTGAAAAATTTGAAAATCTAAATTTCTTCTTTGCAACAAATAATCCTTTTTTCAATTCGAGTGTTTTATTAGGACTCCAAATGTGACATGATACAAAAAAAATCAAGAAACGCGCTGCGAAAACAACGACTCTATACAATGAACTCCCAATCCAAACAAATCATTATTTCCCTTAGATTTCAACAAACTTAAAATGATCCATCACGGGCTAAGGCATACGAGACAAATTGCGTATTTTTTATCATGCGACTTTTCTGCTCGATAGACGTTAGAATCACATCGTTTTGTTTTACGGCCCAGTCTTTTTCGTCTTCGTATATCTTCAAGTACGGAGTGTTGATTTAAGTAGATTTAAGCCAGATTCACGAATCATTGCGTTTATGTTGTCAAATTATCATAATCTCTTTATATGAACCTCGAAAAATAGTCAAATACATTTTTTGTGAGAATTCTTGAGGCGCGATTTCCGGGAAATGACTACTCTTTAGTTACGTGCTGAATGACATTCACCCACTTAAACAACAGTTTATCAAGCAGTATTACTAAATACTGAATACTCGAATACAAACACATGACTTACTAGACTAGATTGTACAGTAGGTGGTTATACGAACTCTAACCATATGTGCAGTACTCTACTAGGACCCTAAACTCGCTCTCATATCCGGGTTCCTACTTACACGCATTAAATTTTACTACGCTTTCGAAAATAGTTACCTAATAACAGTGTTGAAAATCAATATTTTAGTAGTTAGAGGGTTATTTTCACGACATCACATGAACCAGACTATTTATTTTATTTATTTTAACTACTATTTTGAGATGGATAGCGTCGGAGTGAGCAGTCGTACGTAGTTACCGTTCTAATTTCGTGGCAATTTACGTCAGTTGCCAAATCGCAAAATACATGTACTGTAGCTAATGAAAACGGCATATTTTCATATTTCAAATTATTTTCGATCATTCTAACCCCTTAAACCGGTATTTCGTTAATACCGGTTTAATTAGTGATACCGTCACCGGTTTTCTTTTAGGCCAAACCGCCCAGCCCTACAATCCACGGTCATCTGCGGATGATGTGCATAGCCATTGTTCAGTGCATGTGGAAGAACCTTGCGATGTGTGCGAAATAGTGGTCGGATGTGGCTTTAGTTAAGATTCGACAAATTGGTGACGGCCACCGGATTAAGTGCGCTGGAGATGTCGCGAAGGTAGAAATCAGTGAATGACGACTCGGCATGCCATTGTGCTACAGACATCACCTCCTCTAATGAGACACCCTTATAAAGGGCCGATGATGCTGCTAGTGCTCGGACCTGATGGGCATTCGCACGATCAATCTGATTTCCTGTAGCGATTTTGTGCGACATCTGAATAGCATCGACTATACAACGAGAAATAGTATCTTTCGAGGCTCGTAAATGAGGAGCTTTGAGACATAACCACAGAGATTTCGGGTCATCTATCCACTCATCAGTACGTTTCTTATACATTTTCAAACATCTGACAAGACACCAAGCAGAAGAGTTTGGGTCATGTCTAGTTAAACTTGGCAAATTGATCGGCTGTCCTGGATATTTAAGTGACTCATTCTTTGCCAGGAAACAAAGACGTGGAAGTAGTCTTAAACCTTCACCCATGACGACAAAACGACAGAAAGCGCATGTATTTCGCTTCTCCTTCTCGCCGACGCTGCTGCAACTAAGAAAACTGATTTAATAGTTAACAGTTTAATGGCTATAGATCTAAATGGTTCAAAGGGAGCATGCCCTAAAACCTGTAGAACAAGAGATAGATTCGATGCTGGGATAGGAATTGGCTGTCTAGGTCGCAGATTGCTCATTCCTTTAATAACTTCATGCAAGGTGTCATTCTCCACTCCTTCAATGGCCAGACTGGGAATGACTGAAGCTAATGCAGACTTATATGCTGCTAGGGTAGAAGGTACAAGTTTGTCGTATAAATGACAGATAAAATCTGCTACGTGTTGAACAGATGCAGAAAAGGGATTAATATCTCTTCTCTCACACCACTGTGCAAATTTGTTGATTCTATAATTATATGTCTTTGTGGTTGAAACTCTTCTGGCCGAAGCAACAAACTTCGCTGCTTGCTCAGAAAAGCCACCCTCAATTGCACGCTGCTTGATAACATCCATGCAGTCAATTTGAACATTTCTGGTCTGTCGTGAAGCTACAGACCCCTGTTCTGAGAGATTAGATCTCTTGTCTGGAAGAGGGATTGGATTGCAGACCAGAAGGTCCAGCAGATCCGTAAACCATGATCGGCCTGGCCAATAAGGGGTGATCAGCAGTACTTGGCACATCCCCTCTCTTATCTTTGCAAGAACTTTCGGGATGAGAATTGTTGGAGGATACACATACGCATACATTCCTTCCCAACTTATCGCCAGTGCGTCTACCGCTAGCGCTAGCGGGTCCGGGATCGGTGACACGTAAGTGACCATCTTTGCGTTCTGATTCAACGCAAACAGGTCGACATTTGGCTTGCCCCATTGTTTGAATAGAACCTCCGCTACCGACGGGTTGAGCTGCCATTCCATCGGATGACAAATCGTCCTTCGACTGAGAGCATCCGCTGGGATGTTCAATCTTCCTGGAAAGGGTGCTGCCGGAAGAATAATATTCCTCTCTTGGGACCACAGCAGAAGGTTCCAAACCATCATACACAACTCTGGTGATCTCGTCCCGCCCTGGCGGTTCAAATAAGACACCACTGTTGAGTTGTCTGTCCTTATCAGGACAATTTTGTCTTGAATTAGACTCTCGAACTTTCGAAGTGCAAATACCACTGCTAATAGTTCGAGCACATTGATATGTTTCTGCGCATTGGTCCGATCCCATTCCCCTGACACTGACTGATCGTCCAATACCGCTCCCCAACCCGTCAATGATGCATCCGTGAAGATGGACATCTGAGGTTGAGGAGGTTGTAGAGGAACACCTTGCAGGAGATTCTGTTCTGATAACCACCACTGAAGGTGGAATATCAATGGTTCTTTTACTGGTATCCTCAAAGATAACGGATCTGTTCTCTGAGACCAGAATGACATTAGGTACATCTGAATTGGCCTGCGCCTGAGTGCCGCATATGGAACCACCTTCTCCAGCGATACTAGTAAACCCAGTATCCTGAGAAATTGGCGCGCCGTCAGATAGGCTCCTAGAGAAACCGACTCCAAAACTGCAATCAGGCTTTTGACTCTGCTTTCCGCCGGAAAAGCTACGCCATCCCTGAGATTGGAAAATATTCCCAGATAAACAAACTCCTGGGATGGAGTCAGTTCTGATTTCTCTAGATTCACAATCCATCCTAGATCCTTTAATAAGGCTAGGACTACCTGAAGATTGCTGCGCAGAGTGACTGGATTCCCCGCCTTTAGCAGCCAGTCGTCTATGTAAGTGTGAACAGCTATGTTTCTCCTGCGAAGTAAAGAAGTCATGGCGAGAACCACCTTGGTGAAGACCCTCGGAGCTGTGGTCAGGCCGAATGGAAGCGCATTGAATTCCCAAACATTGTCGTGGAATGCAAAGCGAAGGTATTTCTGAAAAGGAATTGACATTGGAATATGAAAATATGCATCCTTCAGATCTATCGACACTGCCCACATGCCTTTCCTCAGTCCTGTCATTACCGCTGCTACAGTCTCCATCTGAAATTTGGGAGAAAGAATAAATTTGTTCAACGGTTTGAGATTGAGAATTGGTCTCCATCCTCTGGTACGCTTCGGAACGAGGAACATGATCGAATAAAAGCCCAGAGAAGACTGATTGCGGACTAGATGAATCGCATTCTTCTGACGAAGCGATTCTATTTCTGAGCAAATGGTGTCCAGACGATCTGATTCCCTTGGAACAGGAGTCCATATTGGAGTCGATGTTAACGGAACTAACGATTGATGGATGAGCCAGTCCGGATCGTAGCCGTTTCTTATCCACTGACAGACTAAACAATCGCGCACGACCTGTTCCCATTGGTTTAGGAACAGTTGAAGTCTGCCTCCGACGGAAGGAATCTGCACACAGCTGTCGGTCAAGATTGCACGAGAAGACGCTAAATCGCTTGGGTGAAGATTCTCGACTCCATTCGCTCCTAACTTTACCGGATCTGGTTCCGCCGGAAACCCGTCAGGAATGACCTCCACGGCTGCCCCGCGGCTTCTTGTAATACGCGGTCCGGAACCGCCGCCACGGCTATCCTTACGGTAGCCGCCGCGGCCCGAACCACCACCCTTCTTATCATCCTCATACGGCCTCTTATTAGAGGACTTGTATGAGGACGAATGGTCAGGTCCTTGTGATCCGGATGGCCTATGGGCATCACGGCCAGAAGGACGGAAGGGCGATCTTGGACGCTGCCTCTGCTGCTCCAGTCTATGTTGGCGGTAGGACTGCTGCGGCTGTGTCCTTTTAGTCGACTTCCACGACTTGCCGACCACTTCTTGCTCCGCAACCATTGACGCAACCTTGGAGAGCTTGCCATGCCGAGCCGCCGAACAAGCCTGGACCGATGAAAGGCGCAGAAGACAATGCAGCCCTCATCTCCGGTCCTGGTTCTACACAATCGAGAACCATTCTCCGTCACTCTGCCAATGTCCTTGTGATCACCCTGGCCAGGCAATCTTGAGACAGGCGCTTGGTGTCCCGAATAACTCCGGGAGCAGCCTCTGGCACCTGTCCACCGTCCGCCGCGCAGGCCAGCATACCCTGCAGGCCGGTACACCCGTGCGAGAGCGCAGCCATGGCTGCCCTTGCCGCATCTTCAATGAGCGTGAGCTCATTGAACGGGTCTTTATTGGTCTGCGAAACCAAAGGACGAGACCGCCCCTTAGCCTTCCCAGCCAACGGCCTATTTAGCGCCTCTCGTTCCCCGACGGAAAGCCGTGGGACCCGGGCATACTGATGATAGGCCAGCTCCGGAAAACAGACCCTACTCCTTATCCCCTTCGGGGCCTTGGGCAATGCATACTCCGGCTGCACCAGACGGTATGCCGCAACTTCCAGCATGTCGAAAGTCTGCGTGTCCAAAGGGAGTGTTGGCATGGCAGAAGAGCCACTTGACAGAGCGCTAGCCGCTCGCTCTGACATCCGCTCCATTGCCGGATCGCGCTGAGATCCCAGAACATATGACAACCCGAGATGATCGGCCATCCATCCAAGGACCTGCACCCATTCAGCCTCAGTGCAGAAAACGGACTCGTCCATTAAAGAACTCCCGTTTTCATCCTCCCTCTCTCCCTTAGATGAGAGGGCCACCGACGATCCATGCTGAGAGCTACGAGACACCTCTCTGCCAAGACAGATCGCATCCATAGCTCGACTACCAGCGGTACCGGTGTCCAACGAATCGCCGGACCCGGATTCTCCGCAGTCCATCGGCTCCAGCACGGGAGTCGGGATCACGACCGGCTTACTCACGGCAGGTGACGGCACTCCGATAGGAGCCGCACCCAAAGCCGCCGGGATACCGGCAGGAACCGCAAAACACGGCTCCGCCGACACCCCTGGTTGCAAACAGCGGATGGAAAATACCCGACGGAACGTCGAGATCTCCATCCGCCTGGCAAACCCGTACAAATCCCGAGGGAGACTCCTGGGAGGTACTAGGCATTGCCGTCATCGAAATATCCGGCATGCCGGAATCTTCAAGAAGAAGATCTTCCTCCTCTATCGTAGGCTCTTGAGCCACGGACAGAGAAGGGGCAGGTGCTTGACCCTCCGCAGAACTAGCCGGACCACCTAAGGGTTGTCCTGCACTAGCTTGCATCGACGGGACCGTGGACTGCAATGAATCGAACATTGCCTTGAACTGGGTCGCCCATACGCCCAGAGCTGAATCCATGCGGTCATTCAGACGACCTTCCAGTCCCTTCAGAGACGCCTGGTCCAGCTTCGCCGCCTTGTCCCTCGCGATCCTCTCCAGACGAGCATGTCGATCCCTATCAAACTCTGCCACCATTGCCGACGACCACTTGGCGCACACATTACACGGGCTTCCAACCTTACACTTTGCGCAAGCTACACAGTGATTGATGTCCTGAGTACTTGCGCTTCATGAACCTGTTGCATTTCTGGCAGAGAGTATCCAGGTTCTTCGGTTTCTGCGAACACAGAGAAGAATTAAAACGCTGCACATGACAAACGATGACGAGCAATACGCACAATCGACTTGATCGTTAAAAGATTTTCTTAGAAACACATTAACTTTCTCTTAAATTAATGATAATCAAGCCTTCAGGCAGGAAATATTTGAAACTTTTTTGAGTGAAAATTAAGACACACAACTTAGCAGTTAACCAACGTTAAAGAACCAAGAATACAACGCCGATCACTACAAACACCCTCGACAATGAAGCGAGAGCTAAAAATCGGCGAAAACAGAGTGCCTAGACACTCCAAGCCAAGCAAGACATATTTCATGGGCGCCGCCATCTTGGCTAAGGACGCATCCATCTTTAGAGGAACCGAGTCGCAAGAGAAATTAACCGAGTACCCGAATTAAAACTAAAAGTTAACGGGTACAGAAGCGACTCCAACAATGGCTATCATTTTAAAACAATGTGCCAATTTAATGGAATTTCAAACAGTCATTATGGCACGAATGTATAAATTCTAGATTGATACAACCTGCCCCTGTGATGATTTTCCCAGTTCCTCCATGAAGCCACCGATATAAATCCTTTTCACAATCGATAACCTCTTAAATTTAACAAATTTGAGCACACTACAAATTGCGACTTGACAAAAGCGCAAAATAGACGAATCTGACTGTGATTGGGAATTGACTCGGTACCTGCGGCTATGGTAATTCCCGGACACAGTATGGGCAGGACCAGGAGAGTGCGGAGTTTTTAATTGTTTATTTTGAGCTAGACTAGATAATAGACATTATCATAACAGTACATCTGGTAAGTATTATTCGAAGTAGAAATAGTATTCTCCTGGTCTGCAAATTAATACTTTGATTCGCACAGACCAGAAATGGCAAATGACGAAAAAAATGGTGTAGGCGAATCGTCTGTTAAATATTTTGAAACTAATTTTCAACCAGCAATACCTCCCAGTTAAATTAGTTTCAAAATATTCAACAGCTTTCCTGAAGAGGTGTTTTGAATCCATGAGACTAACAAGGATTAAAGGCTTAAGTATAGGTACTAGGTAACCACAAATATAACTATAATGTGGCGTCGCAAATCGCCACACATTGACAAATTTTGCCATAACTAACACACACATACGCGCGCACGCACCCTATCGCGATGTCGGAGCCTAATATTTACACCCACTCACCGACCCACCCACCCACACACCCACACACACACACACCCTACCACGATGTCGGAGCCTAATATAAATATCATGCCACAGTCTGCAATCATATGGGTAAGGTGATTCATAAAAAAGATTTTGTTTCCTGCAAACCAGGTGGGGAAAAAGACTTCAATACGGAGGGAGGAAATCTATTTTTTGCTCAATTATTTATTTATTTTAAAAAGGTCATAGATATTTGATTTTCAGATATTTAACTACCGGTAGATTAAACATGGTTGTAATTGTCAAATTTACCATGTTTTTCATGTCACAATTAGCAAAAGGGATTCACCTTGCATACAAATTGTTAAACATTGATTTACATTGCATTATGAACAGTACGGTCTTATATTTGGGACTCGGACGTTTCCGTGATCATTCGGTAATTCTATGAACACTGGAACTCTGCGTCTGTGGTTACGGAAGGAAGCGGTGAGCGTGGCATTCGATGTATGGAAAGTGGACCAGTAACAGTGAGGAAGCTTACCTCAATGTATTGGAAGTAAGTTACACATGTACCATATGAATTTAATACAAATGGCCTAAAACATTGTAATTTGTATAGTTTGACAAATGTATGGATGTTTTAGCATTTATGCTGGGTAGAAAACTTTATTTTATTATTCCGGGTCGTGTGAAAAAAACAAAAATTTCACCAGGGAGGTTTACAGGAAATGAAACTATTTTTTATTTTGGCCTAACTCAAATAACAAATTTGGCAAATGGTTTCAGAGAATAAAGGCCTAGGGACAGACACATTAACAGACGATTTCAATATTCAAATCATTTATTTCAAAACATGTGACTATAAACACCTGTAGTACACACCTGAGTTCGGTACATATTCTGTTCAGAGCCTCCTGTGTGGCCGTTCTGGGTGTCCAGCTCTCCAGGTGAATTGATGATAGGAAATCAGCGATCAAATCTATACTCTGTCCATCATATACCATGCTTACGACCAAATTTTTCAACTGCAACACAAATCAGTCATCACGTTTCATACAATGGTTAAAGTTGATTAACTCTTTAACACTTTGAACCCTGAATTACCAGATTCTCAATTTTAAGGTCGTTATACAGGTAAGCTGTTGAATATTTTGAAACTAATTTCAGGAACCCATTTCTGCCATACAGCTTCCAGTCAAATTAATTTCAAAATATTTAACAGAATATTTACTAAATAGGATCAGATTTTGGTGGTTTTCGCCTTTCAGGTTTAAAGGGTTAATGATCAGGATTTTTATAAAGAAAATCAAAATATTTGCGTATTCACTTTTTAGTGAGTGTCCAAATTTTACCACTGGAATGACTGGCTAGATTATAGTCAGTCATTCCATTTGTAAATTTTCTAAAATAATCTTATCTTAGCCAGCAAATGGGCATTCCTTAAGAACACTACTGCGGTGGACAGTTTTGGGTGGCTTAAGTTTTAAACAGGTACGAAATCAGCCCACTAACAATTAAACGTCAAGATTTGTCAAGGAAATTTAGATTTCTGCTTTCTGAATGCTGAAGAAGACTATTTTATTAAATATTCACAGTGGAAGGACTGGCTCAGTTATCGAGCCAGTCAGTGAAATGATAAATTTTCTAAGTCTTTTCTCGGTATGCAAATGGATATGCCTCAAGACGATTGTATCAGTCCGTTTGTGCCAGCTCAACAACAAAGGTCAAGGCTAGAATAATTTACTATTTACTGGCCCTTTTACAGTTAGTCCGCAGTTCTGCCAGGGCAGTAGTCACCTGTGCACTATCGCCTTGAGAGACATCATATAGTTCTGAGTAACGATGAAACCGCTCATCCTCGGCTAGCTCCATGGAACGGATCAAGTCAGATGTCAATGTCTCCAAGTGATTCTGAGATCGCTGAAGATCGGAACCAGCCTGCTCCCACGAGACCTCACAACTGAATAAATCAAGCGAGCAAGCGATATATAAGCATAGATGAGAGTTGTTCAAGTAACGGTTCTCAAGCACTAAAACTCAAAATTAGATTCATGTCTAAAGAAAAGGACAATTGTGAAATAATTATCTGAACAAAAATAACAACGTATGTACTTTTCAAAATCTGTAACAATTATTACTTTAATTTAAATTAAATCAGTAGCCCGTCAACCCATCTGACTAATAGTATACGCTGCAGTTTTCTTTGCAAAAGGGTTACAGAATCTATTTAACCATTTAGCATTCATATCAGCCAAAAACGGTTCCCGCAGTGGTCTTGTGAAATGTCCATTTGTAAACCAAGAAAAGAATATTTTTGAACATTTACCACTGGAATAACTGGCTCGATAACCGAGCCAGTCAGTCCAGTGGTAGATTTTCAAAAATAGTCTTCTCTTGGTCTGCAAATGGACATTTTCTATGAGAAATTTTTAATTTTCCTGAACAAATTTAAGAGTCAAAGGGTTAACTGAATCAGTCAATAACTCTTCATTATTTACCATTGGACTATCTCCTTCTAGACATTTATGCTCTTCAACAGCATCGTTTTATTCAAATACAGTACAACTCTGAAATAACTTAACATGTATGCGTGCGCGATTATTGCTTTGAGTGATCACGTTCAATTATTTAAGAATAACCGCGATTAATCGATTAATCAGCTTTGGTACAAATTACCAAGTCAAAACAACACAAACATACCAATGACAAAAGCTAAAATGGTGCATAGAAAAGTACATTTGCAGGCCAAGAGGCTATTTTTGAAAATGTATCATTGGAATGCCTGGCTCGATTCTCAAGCCAGTAATTCCAGTGATACATTTTCAATAATAATCGTCTCTTGGCCTGAAAATGGACATACATTCACTAAGCAAAATGTCAATTTTCCTGACTGATTTCATTAAAAGGTAAATAAAAGGTTGGAATTAAAATATTTTATGCGGTAGAATTTATTTACGATTATTCGATTATATAAGTTTTAATCAAATAAATTCACGATTTAAAAAAATAATCGCCATTTTCGATTTAATCATGTAATCGTGAGAGTCTTTTAACATGTTTCCAAACCAAAATAAAGCATACTAACTGTTGAATATTTTGAACATAATAACCTAAGGCAGCAATGTCTTCCAATCCAATTATGTTCAAAATATTCAACAGGACAGTTCTTATATGGTGTTTAAAATATTACTAACTATCCTGTTTCTGTTTTGGAAAAATGTTAATTTCTTTCTGAGCTGTACTGTACATGTATTAATGTGACATTACAGGTGTTCATCAAAGTGACATCACAGGCGTGCATATGACATCACAGATATTCATAGGACATCACATGTATTAATGTGACATTACAGGTGTTCATCAATGTGACATTACAGGTGTTCATCAATGTGACATCACATGTGTGCATATGACATCACAGATATTCATAGGACATCACATGTATTAATGTGACATTACAGGTGTTCATCAATGTGACATCACAGGTGTGCATATGACATCACAGACATTCATATGACATCACATGTATTAGTGTGACATTACAGGTGTTCATCAATGTGACATCACAGGTGTTCATCAATGTGACATCACATGTGTGCATATGACATCACAGGCATTCATATGACATCACATGTATTACTGTGGCATTAAAGGTGTTCATCAATGTGACATCACAGGTGTGCATATGACATCACAGGCATTCATATGACATCACATGTATTACTGTGACATTACAGGTGTTCATCAATGTGACATCACAGGTGTTCATATGATATCACACATATTCATAAGACATTGCAGGTATTCATGTGACATCATAGGTCAAGACCGGATGGGTAACCATGTAGTTAACTATAGTTAAGTAGACATCAAGCGAACTTAAAATAGTTAGCTAGCTAGTCAACTATAGTCGACCGAACATCCGAGATCGGCTGTACGAAATTTGCGTAAATTTCAAAATGGCGGAAACCCCACGCTTGCTACGAATAAATGCATATAAATGTGTAACTATTTCACTAACTAACATAGGTTTGATAAAATAATACTTTCCTATTGTATGTCAATGTTCCTAAGACCTATTTCCTTCGCACTTTATCTGACACGAACGCTTTTTTACGTCATAGCGGACAAAAATAACCCATTTTCATAGGCCATCAAAACAGACAAAAGAAATGGTTAATCGAGACTGATACCATCTCAACATTTTCTGCAATAGTAATTCAATGGGGACTCGGGTACCGCCACGACAAACAGCATTTGCTTGAGCATAGCAACTGCAAGTTCAGTAACCCAGCAAACTGACTATAGTTAGCCATTCGAACTTGACCAGAGGAGTTTAAGCGACATCATAGGTGTTAATGTGATATCAAGCTCAGATAAAGCACAGCTAGGTGTGATAGCTTGTCACAAATCAACAACGTTATTTTTACAAAGATATTACCTTTCAAATACAGATACGCTATTGAATATTTTGAAATTAATTTAACTAGGTGCTGTTACTACCTATGGCAGCAACAAAACCCAGTCAATTTAGTTTCAAAATATTCAACAGAACGTTTATTAAACAGTAAAGAGATACATTTCGTACAACAACGCTTTGTCCATCATTAATTAAGCATTCGTGACAAACTTATCTAAGTCATTTATGACGTCATTGATTATGACGTCATCCGATACATAGTTGATTATGACATCATAAGATTGAAGGTTGAACTGGAAAGGTCCATTGATGTTGAATATCCCTTTATGAAGTTGAAAAAGTTTGTCACGCGTACAAATTGTATGTCTTTGATCGATTTACTATTTAATTAACATTCTGTTTAATATTTTGAAACTAATTTGATTGGGTGATCAGCAACAGCACCCAGTTAAATTAGTTTCAAAACATTCAATTGCTTACCTGTATAATTACCTTGAAAATGTGATTGTAAGACTTAAGGGTTCCAAGTATAAAAATCGATCCCCACACATGCAAAACATGGGCAGAGCTTAGAGACAAATGGGCGGGGTATATCTAGAAATGAATGTCTCAATTACCATAGAATAGCTACCACAAATGTTAATCATCCAGATGAGTTTGTAATTTATGCAAATCTTTACCCAGCATCAGAAAGCTTCTTCTTCTTTCCACCGCCTGACTGACGACAAAACTTCAATGCCCGCTTGACAATCACTTGTCGTGCTTCCAATGGGAGCTGTACAAAGGAAAATTAAACACAGTGAAAGTGAAAGCAGATTATAAGAGAAATATATTTAGATTTGTTGTCATCGACCCTTTAACACTTAGACTAGAAATATCAAATTCTATAGGTTTAAGGAATATTCTGTTACATATTTTGAAAATAATTTGACTGGGAGCTATTGCTGCCTATGGCAGCAACAGTTTCTCGTCAAATTAATTTTAAGATACTACACACGATCACTACCCATGTTCACTCACGGCGCACGCACGCACGCACGCACACACACACACACACACGCACACATGCATGCATGAGCATGCATGAACACTCACATACACACGCACATGCTCGCTCACTTGCCTCACCTCACAAACTTGCACGCACGCACACACACACACCTCACATCAGTACACCTACTCACACACACAGACGCACATACAAACATACAGACACAGTAATAAAGTGGTAAAGATACTGACCTGCTCCCTTCCTTGTTTACTAAAAACAGTTTCAGTGACAAGCTTAAGAAGATGAACAGGTAATAGCTTCATGATAGTCTCTCCACACGCCTCCCATCTGTGCACCCATATGGAGCCCTGAAGAAATTCAAATGTTGGACTTTATTGACATTTGAAAAACTTTCCTACATATATGCCTGGGATCATAGCCCCAAAGAAAGGGTAAATTCAAAGACTTATAACAATTTAACCTCCTCCTTTCTCATAGAAAATGTCCATTTGCAGACCAAGAGAATATTTTTGGAAATTTATCAATTGAATGACTGTCTCAGTTATCGAGCCAGTCATTCCAGTGATTAATTTTTTTTTTTTAATGTTCTCTTGGTGTGCAAATGGGCATTTCCCAAAAACCCTGCAGAAGCCATTTTTGGTGGTCTTGAATGTTAGAGTTAAGTTTTACCATTTTCACAAAATGTTGTAAGATTTAACTGACTACTGGCCAGGGAAATAGTCTTCTCTTGGCAGGCAAAAACATGGATGTATGATTACTGTATTCTACGGCTGTAGTAGTAGAATCAAAAAAGCATCCGCTTTTGTTTCTACGACAATTCTTAATACTTACCAGATGTACTATTATGATAAACTCCGGATTTCAACAGCCAAGAAATACTGGTGGGAGGAGGTGAGGCTCGAACCAGCACTCATCTACCATCTGACAGAGAAGGTTGTGAAGAGACTAGAACCCTGGCATACGCTTGGGTTCTGCTATCTGACTCATAGAGTGCTAAACTTCCATGATCTAGACCGCGCTCCCCCCCTCTTTTGTCCGCACAAAATCCAGAGGGCTGTCGAAAAGGGGATGCAACACCAAGCAGACCCGTGTCAGCCCCAAGTCTCAGCTAGGGCAGTCCAATAGAGTGCAAAGAAGCTACTACAACTTCTAATTTTTGAAAAAATATCAGTATATCGATTAAGTTTTCAAATTGGAAAGAGTCTAATGTCTGTTTGAGAGGATAAGTATACTCTTACACCAGACTATTTACCTAATCAGTCTGGTATTTCGACTGTAAGTAAACATATTTATAGTCACTTAATTAATGTAAACACTCACTGTTTTGAGTGCTTGGTCTTTTAGATCATCACAGGAGCTCGGCCCAATCCACGGTCGTTCTCAGGTCATGTGCATGGCCATTGTTCAGTGCAAGTGGAAGAACTTGTGACGTGTGCGAAATAGTGGTCGGATGTGGCTTAGTTTAGATTCGAAAAATTGGCGACGGCTACCGGATTAAGTGCGCTGGAGATGTCGCGAAGGTAGAAATCAGTAAATGACGACTCGGCATGCCATTGTGCTACAGACATCACCTCCTCTAATGAGACACCCTTATAAAGGGCCGATGATGCAGCTAATGCTCGGACCTGATGGGCATTCGCACGATCAATCTGCTTTCCTGTAGCGATTTTGTGCGACATCTGAATAGCATCGACTATCCAACGAGAAATAGTATCCTTCGAGGTGCGCAAATGAGGAGCTTTGAGACATAACCACAGAGATTTCGGGTCATCTCTCCACTCCTCAGTACGTTTTTTATACATTTTCAGACATCTGACAGGACACCAAGCAGAAGAGTTTGGGTCATGTCTAGTTCAACTTGGCAATTTGATCGGCTGTCCTGGATATTTAAGTGAGTGATTCTTTGCCAGGAAACAAAGACGTGGAAGTAGTCTTAAACCTTCACCCATGACGACAAAACGGTCTTGTTCGGCAGATAGCGCATGAATTTCGCTTCTCCTTCTAGCCGATGCTGCCGCAACCAAGAAAACTGATTTAATAGTTAACAGTTTAATATCTATAGATCTAATCGGTTCAAAGGGAGCATGCCCTAAAACCTGTAGAACATGAGATAGATTCCATGCTGGGATAGGAATTGGCTGTCTAGGTCGCAGACTGCTCATTCCTTTAATAACTTCATTCAAAGTGTCATTCTCCACTCCTTCAATGGCCAGACTGGGAACGACTGAAGCTAATGCAGACTTATATGCTGCTAGGGTTGAAGGTACAAGTTTGTCAACTTCGTATAAATGACAGATAAAATCTGATACGTGTTGAACAGATGCAGACAAGGGATTAATATCTCTTCCCTGGCACCACTCTGCTGCAAATTTGTTGATTCTGTAATTATATGTTTTGGTGGTCGACCCTCTTCTGGCTGAAGCGACAAACTTCGCTGCTTGCTCAGAAAAGCCACCCTCAATTGCACGCTGCTTGACAACATCCATGCAGTCAATTTGAACATTTCCGGTCTGTCGTGAAGACACAGACCCTTGTTCTGAGTGATTAGATCCCTTCGTTCTGGAAGAGGGATTTGATTGCAGACCAAAAGGTCCAGCAGATCCGTAAACCAAGATCGGCCTGGCCAATGAGGGGCGATCAGTAGTACTTGGCATACCCCTTCTCTTATCTTTGCCAGAACTTTTGGGATGAGAATCGTTGGAGGATATGCATACGCGTACATTCCTTTCCAACTCATTGCCAGTGCGTCTACTGCCAAGGCTAGTGGATCAGGGATCGGTGACACGTATGTGATCATCTTTGCGTTTTGTTTCATCGCAAATAGATCCACATTTGGTTTGCCCCAATGTTTGAATAGAAC
Source organism: Chaetoderma sp. LZ-2023a (assembly GCA_034401795.1). Lineage (NCBI taxonomy): Eukaryota > Metazoa > Mollusca > Caudofoveata > Chaetodermatida > Chaetodermatidae > Chaetoderma > Chaetoderma sp. LZ-2023a. The sequence goes on along the minus strand of CM067360.1, from coordinate 116,837,043 downwards.
CTCCGCTACCGATTGGTTGAGCTGCCATTCCGTCCGTCGGACGACAAACCATCCTTCGACTGAGTGCATCTGCTAGGATGTTCAGTCTTCCTGGAATGTGTGCTGCCCGAAGAATAATATTCCTCTCTTGGCACCACAACAGGATCCAAATGATCATGCACAACTCCGGTGACCTCGTCCCTCCTTGGCGGTTCAAATAGGACACCACTGTTGAGTTGTCTGTCCTTATTAGGACAATCTTGTTTTGAATTAAATTCTCGAACTTTCGAAGTGCCAATACCACCGCTAATAGTTCGAGAACATTGATATGTTTCTACGCATTGGCCCGATCCCATTCCCCTGAAACTGATCGATCGTCCAATACCGCTCCCCAACCCATCGTCGATGCATCTGTGAAGATGGACATCTGTGGTTGAGGAGGTTGTAGACGAACACCTCACAGAAGATTCTGTTCTGATAACCACCACTGAAGATGGAATATCAATGGTTCTTTTACTGGAATTCTCAAGACAACAGATCTGTTTTCTGAGACCAGAATGACATTAAATACATCTGAATCGGCCTGCGTCTGAGTGCCGCATAAAGCACCACTTTCTCCAGAGATACTAGTAAACCCAGTATCCTGAGAAATTGGCGTGCTGTCAGATATGCTCCCAGAGAAATTGACTCCAAAACTGCAATCAGGCTCCTGACTCTGCTCTCCGCCGGAAAAGCTACGCCATCCCTGAGATTGAAAAATATTCCCAGATAAACAAACTCCTGGGATGGAGTCAATTCTGATTTCTCTAGATTCACAATCCACCCTAGATCCTTTAGTAAGGCTAGGACTACCTGAAGATTGTTGCGCAGAGTGACTGGATTCCCCGCCTTCAGCAGCCAGTCGTCTATGTAAGTATGAACAGCTATGTTTCTCATGCGAAGATAAGAAATCATGGCGAGGACCACTTGTGTGAAGACCCTCGGCGCTGTGGTCAAGCCGAATGGAAGCGCATTGAATTCCCAAACATTGTCTTGGAATGCAAAGCGAAAGTATTTCTGAAAAGGAATTGACATTGGAATATGAAAATAAGCATCCTTCAGATCTATCGACACTGCCCACATGCCTTTCCTCAATCCCGACATCACCGCTGCTAGTCTCCATCTGAAACTTTGGTGACAGAATAAACTTGTTTAACAGTTTGAGATTGAGAATCGGTCTCCACCCTCCGGTGCATTTCGGAACGAGGAACATCATTGAATAGAAGCCTAGGGATCACTGATTGTGGACTAAATGAATCGCATTCTTCTGCTGAAGACTTTCGATTTCCGAGCAAAAGGCCTCTAGACGATCGGATTCCCTTGGAACGGGAGTCCATACTGGAGTCAAAGTTAACGGAACTAACCATTGACGGATGAGCCAGTCCGGACTATAGCCGTTTCTCAACCATTTACAGACCAAATAATCTTGCACAACCTGTTCCCATTTGTTTGAGAACAGTTGCAGTCTGCCTCCGACGGAAGGAATCTGCACACAATTCGCGATCGATGTTGTACGAGACGACGCTAATTCGCCTAGGTGAAGATCTTCGACTCCCCTCGTTCCTGTTGTTACCGGAGCGGATCCCACCAGAAACCTGTCAGGACTGTCCCCCACGGCCACCCCCGTGGTTTCTTGGCAAATGACGGTCCGGAACCGCCACCACGGCTATCCTTATGGTAGCCGCCGCGGCCCGAACCGCCACCCTTCCTGTCCTCCTCATATGGCCTCTTACTAGAGGACTTGTATGTAGAAGAATGACCAGGACCTTGAGAGCCAGATGGCCGATGGGCATCACGGCCAGAAGGATGGAAGGGCGATCTTTGGCACTGCCTCTGCTGCTCATGGCTGTGCTGTCTGTAGGACTGTTGCGGCTGAGTCCTTTTCCTCGACTTCCACGACTTGCCGACTACTTCCTGCTCCGCGACCATTGACGCGACCTTGGATACGGCTTGCCGTGCCGAGCCGCCAACAAGCCTGGACCAATGAATGGCACGGAAGATAACGCAGCCCTCATCTCAGGTCCTGGTTCTACACAATCGAGAACCATTCTCCTTCGCTCCGCCAATGATCTGGTGATGACCCTGGCCAGGCAATCCTGGGTCAAGCGCATGGTGTCCCGAACAACTCCGGGAGCAGCCTCTGGCACTTGTCCACCTTCTGCCACATAGGCCAGCATACCCTGCAGGACGGTACATCCGTGCGAGAGCGCAGCCATGGCTGCCCTCTGCCCTCGCCGCATCTTTAATGAGCGTCAGCTCATTAAACAGATCTTTATTGGCTTGGGAAACTAAGGGAAGAGAACACCCCTTCGATTTTCGAGCCAACGGCCTATTCAGCGCATACTGATGATAGGCCCGCTCCGGAGAACGGACCCTGCTCCCCTCAGGTTTTGGGCAATGCATACTCTGGCTGAACCAGACAATATGCCGCAACCTCCAACATGTCAGAAATCTGCATGTCCAAAGGGAGCGTCGGCATGGCCGAAGAGCCACTTGACAGAGCGCTAGCCGCTCGCTCTGACATCTGTTCCATCGCCGGATCGCGCTGAGATCCCTGATCCGATGCCAACCCGAGACGGTCAGACATCCAGCCAAGGACCTGCACCCATTCAGCTTCGGTGCAGAAAGCGGACTCATCCATCAATGGACTACCGTTTTCATCTTCCTTCCCACTCTTGGATGAGTAGGCCACCAATGATCCATGCTGAGAGCTATGGCCCGCACTTCTACCAACATGAGGCGCGTCCATAGCCTGACTACTAGCGGCACCAGTGTCCAACGAATCGCCGGACACGGATTCACCGCAGTCCATCGGCTCCAGCACGGGAGGCCGGACTACAGCCGCTTTTACCACGGTAAATGCCGGCACTCCGAGAGGAGCCGCACCTAAGCGCGTCGGGATGCCGCTAGGAACCGCAAAACACGGCTCCAATGACAACGCGGGTTGAGCGAAATCCGTGTGGAAAATGCCCGAAGGAACGTCGACATCACCACCCGCTTGGCAAACCCGTACAAATCCCGAGGGAGATCCCTGGGATGTACTTTGTCTAGCCGTCAACGAAATATCCGGCATGCCGGAATCTTCCATTAGGAGAAGATCTTCCTCCTCCGCCGTCGGCTCTTGAGCCAAGGTCAGAGAAGGGACAGGTGCTTGTCCCGCCGCAGAACTAGCCAGGCCACCTAAAGGTTGCCCTGCACCAGCCTGCATCGTCGGGATCGTGGACTGCAGGGACTCAAACATTGCCTTGAACTGGGCCGCCGATATGCCCAATGCTGAATCCATTCGCTCGTTCAGACGACCTTCCAGTCCTCTCATCGACGCCTGATCCAGCTGGGTCGCCTTGTCCCTCGCGATTCTCTCCAAGCGCGCACGACGATCACGATCGAATTCTGCGACCATTTCCGACGACCACTTGGTGCACACATCACACAGACTTCCCACCTTGCACTTCGCGCAAGCCACACAATGATGACCCGAGTACTTGCGCTTCATGAACCTGTTGCATCTGTGGCACAAAGTGTCCTGGTTCTTGGCCTTCTGCGAACACAGAGAAGAATTAAAACGTTGCACATGACATACGATGACGAGCAATACGCACAATTGACTTGATTGTAAAGTAGAATTACTTAGAAACATTAACTTTCTCTTAAACTAATGATAATCAAGCCTTTAGGCAGGAAATATTTGAAACTTTTTTGAGTGAAAATTAATAAACACAACTTGGAAGTTAACTAATGTTAATACAGCCAAGAAATAAACACTGATCGCTACAAACACCCTCGACAATGAAGCGAGAGCTAAAAATCAGCATAAACAGAGTGCATAGACACGCCAAGCCAAAGCGAAACATTAATCATGGGCGCCGCCATCTTGGCTAAGGGCGCATCCATCTTGGAAGGAACCGAGTCGCAAGAAAAATTAACCGAGTACCCGGATAAGATTAAAAAGTTAACAGGTACCAGGCGACTCCAACAATGGCTACCATTTTAAAATAATGTGCCAATTTAAGGAAATTTCAAACAGTCATTACGGCACGAATGTATAAATTCTAGATTGATACAACCTGCCCCTGTGATGATTTTCCTTTATCCTCCATCCTTCCCGCAAAGAATTCAGCAAACAACCGCTAATTCCGTAAAAAAATTGCAAATTTTAAGACCTACAAAAAACACGACTAGCATGTGAGAGCAAAATAGACGAATCTGACTGTGATTGGGAATTGACCCGGTACCTGGGGCTATGGTATTCCCGGACACAGTGTGGGCAGGACCAGGAGAGTGCGGAGTTTTAATTGTTTATTTTGAGCTAGACTAGATAATAGACATTATCATAATAGTACATCTGGTAAGTATTATTCGAAGTAGAAACATCCTACAGCCGCAATCGGTCCTTCTTCGCTTTTGCCCATTGTGTCTTGTCCTCAGCTGAAATCCTTAGCTTCCTCAGGTCCATTCTTGACTTGGGTGTAGCGAGTCCTGCTTTCTTGAGGTCACCTCGTAGCTGGCTTATCAGATTTATGCAATGACGTCCTCTTCTGGCTTTGTATTTGCTGGCTCCGAGTAGGGAGAATTCCCAGGCTCTCCTGGGCTGGTGTCTCTTCTGGCATCCATAGCACATGGCCAAACATGGACTACCTTTGCTGGGCCACTTTTCGAGACAGCGGCGACGTATTACACATCTTGCATAGTGCATCGTGGGAAATTATGCTGTCTGCCATAGGTGTCCAGTGATGGTGCGTAGGTGTTTACGGTGTCTAGAGCTGCCTTTGGAGCTGCCCAGCTGTTACGTCATACATCATATAAAACATGCACATGTACGCATGAATTTTTGACAGCTGGCTTTGCAGTGGTCTTGCAAAATGTGCATTTGCATAATTACCCATTACATTAAGTTGATTAGGGGGAGATAACTCTGTCAAATATGGACAGATTTCACGGAAATGAAACCATAAAACTGCATCACCCCACCTCACTACAAATCCCACACACCATTAATATATTCAGTGAAAATGAATTGCAAGTGTATGTTCAAAACTCTTCGAGAAATGGTCCAAACAAGAAACTGAGACAGAACAACTAAGTGGTTATCTCTCCTTACCTCTGCCTGGCCTTCTTTACTGTCCACTTTCTTCTTATCAACCTGCCAGAAGAACTTCACAGCCCAGCAACAGTAGATATCACTAGAATGCAGCCTCCCACCATTCTGCAAAAGATTATCTAGAGAATAGAGGAATCTAGTTTTAGCTATGCCCCGCCCATCTTTAGCTAAGCTCCACCCACACTTTGTCCGTATTGAGATCGATCGAGCCCTAAACTCCTGGACTATCAATTTCCAGAAAAGTATACAGGTAAACTGTTGAATATTTTGAAACTAATTTGACAGGGTGCTGTTGCTGCATATGGCAGCAACAACGCCCAGTCATATTAGTTTCAGAATATTCAACAGCATGTTTATTAAATAACTGAATCGTACAACAACGCTTAGTCCGTCATCAATTAAGTGTTCTTGATTACCTTAATAATGCCATTCATGACGTAATTGATTATGACATCATCTTATGTCATCCTACACATCACGTATTTGATTATGAACATTATATGATTGATGGATAAACTGGAATACTCCATTATGAAATAGATAAATATATTGGCATTTACTATCACAACAATGAAATCTTGACATACCCTGACTTACTCACACTTCCCATTCCCTACACCACACCACACCACACCACACACTTCCCATTCCCCTCACCACACCACACCATTTCCTGTAGCCTTCATGATTAGAGCTGTTCGGTATTGATATTTAATGTTCGGTACCGATATCAGTATTTTTGGTCATAATTACCTCAGTACTGGTACGGTATCGGAATCGCATTGATACTTCGGCAAACTCCTTTTTGTGGTTACATTGCAAGTGCTTTTTCAAATTTATTGTATTGTCATGATTCCCCAGTACATTCCGTTTTACTATTGATTCGTTTGAAAAAACATCCACACACTAGCCATTTTGAGACTTATATATAATAATTGTCAGACAGTGCAACATTATGATGGGTAGCCTTCTTGTGACGTGAAATAATGAGGATTGCATGTGCAAATTTGATTGAATTCTCTCTTTTGTGCAGTTTGAGACAATTTCTTTCAGTATTGAAATTTCGGTAATTCGAGATTTGTTCGGTACGGTATTTCGATATTGTTGTGGTATTAATATTGCACAGTATTTTTGGTATACCTAAAAGCTCTATTCATGATATGGATTCTCTCTCATCTTCCCTTCATCCATCCAACCCTCCTTCTCTACATGCTCTCGCACACACCTTCAATACACACCCTCACCCCTCACCTCCAAAAATTATTTCCACAACACATATCTGTTTAATGAACAGTAAATTTGAATAGTTTGTATTTTTGCATTTTAAGTTTTTAAAGGTATAGCTAACTCTGACAAATAAGGACAGATTTTGCCAAAATGAAATCGGGAAACTCTGTCTCTTCTAATATATCCAATGAAAAAGTGTGTGGGTATGCGTGTGTGCGTGTGTGCAGACAGGCAGGTGTGCATATGTACGTTCTAAATATTTCAAGATCTGACAGATATGGACATATATGAACCGACAGACAATGAGCAGCATTGTATACTATCTCCCTGCTTAGCGTGGGCACACAAACAATAAATACCTGTGATAATTAACCCATAGCATTCTGATGTCAATATTCTATATTTTAATGTGTGTCTACGACAGCACCATCTCCCACCAAATTTATCGAAAAATCTACACCAATTTATCTTTCAATTTAATTTGAAAATTTAAAATCTTGACACCAGAGTGGTACTGGTTAAATAACGGAATGTTCTTGTAAGCGCATGATATTGATTCCATATATCACAAACTATCCGTGCAATACAACACTTGAGATGGACAGCATATACTTATAAAGAATGGATGAATCCAATCTTTTACTCAAGTACATCTATATAACATCATAATGAATTACTTTACATGTAGGCCGACATCATCGTCAAAATTTGTAATGACTAACATATATGTAGTAAGTCTGGCATGACCTTTTAAACATCAGTCAGTTGTACAAACTGTATGTCTTTACCATTTAATAAAGAGTCTGTTGAATATTTTGAAACTGATTCGACTAGGCACTGCCATTGTCACATATAGTTAACTTAATATTGGTATTCTAGGAATTCAGGGCTTGATCGATCCCAACACGGACAAAGTGTGGGCAGAGCTACAAATTGGCTGGGCCATAGCTAAAAGTGGATTCACCCATATCTAGCTATGCCTCACCCATTTCTAGCTATGCCTCACCCATTTCTAGCTATGCCTCACCCATTTCTAGCTATGCCTTGCCAATTTCTAGCTATGTCCCACCCCTTTCTAGCTATTCCACACCCATTTCTAGCTTTGCCTCATCCATTTCTAGCTTTGCCCCGCCCATTTCTAGCTATGCCCCACCCATTCTTAGCTATGGCCTGCCCATTTCTACCTATTCCCCCATTAGCTCCCAGTTAAATTACTTTCAAAACATTCAAAAGAATGTTTATCAAATTGTAAATTCTTGAAAGACCTACAAATTCAAATACTTTCGTGGACCATTAGCATTTTCGTGACAGACCTATGTCATGTTGATTGCGATGTCAGCTAACGAGTGACATATTTTATTAGAACATCAGATACTTGCGGGACAGATCAGTCAAGGCCTATGCACAGTACACATAAGTCAGGTTTATGGAAAACAATAACATAACTAACGCATATGGACAGCATACATCCATGTAAATCTCCCTTTAGCAATCAGTACCCAATAACCCCTCATAGTTACTGCTCAGCCTCTCAGCCTCTCCATACATACAGTAGGAATGTGAGGCAGCTTATAGCATCATGTATATAGTATAAGCAACCTCAGGCATTCATGATTATGCATTGGGAGAGGAATGCCTATTGCCTAAACCTGGGACTGTTTAGTAGTGGGTCACAGTCTGTCTCTAGCCAGTAGCAAGTAGTCAAAAATACAGTGAACTGTTTCAAAGTTTTAAGAATACACGTCCTAATTAGAGCAAGTAATTAGAGTCACCCATTAGAAAAATTGACCGCCTCCATCCCCGCCACTCACCTGTTATCTTAGTTTTTCAGACAATGTGTCACGCTACCATGTATATGCACATGGCGTCGGCTTAGGAATAGGGCAAATTCAGCTTGGCATTAAGGATGGGCTATTCAAGAATATCTGAGTTCGGCATTTCATCATTAGAATCTTGCAATTAGCGTTTCCTCATTAAATTCTTGAAATTTAATAATTAATTTCCCAAATTATGCTTTTCAGTATTAAATTCTTGCAAACAAACAAGTAAATTTCTGAATTTCAGTAGGCAGTAAGGATATCATTACCCACCACTTGGACACGTGCACCTAGGTAGGTTAGCACATTACTGTTCCTTCACGACTCCACTTGCACAGTCTCAGCTAACAAGCCAAGAGTGATGGGGTATGATGTACAATTGAATGTATTAATTTGGCTTGTGCTCCCACCAAGGTGATTCTCATCTACGGACACGGATAGTCTGCACTTATCGGTGCCTATATCTCATCATCTAGCCAGCACCTGCGTGACGAGCACAAGACAAATCTGGGGGGATTATTGAGCGGAGTCTGCTCCACTTGTCAAATATAGTGTATAGTTTTACGAGTTAGTAATGTACATTTATATAGATAGTTTATGAATACAAATGAAAGTACAATCAAATCACTCATAGTATTGGTTTTTCATAAAATAAATTTATTATGCTTAAAGGTGTGATTAATAATTAATAAGGAAATTTCAATTAAAACAATCAAAACAAGAGTTTTAGTGAAACTCAACATATGCCCGCAGGCATACTTGTTTGAGGAATGCTAAATGTGAACCATTTGTCTTTGATAATTCTCTGAGAAGGGGGGGGGGGGGGAGACTTCTACTAGGCACACATTTGGAATTCACGGCAAAGACATCATTAAAAATCTTGAGTCTTCACAGCTGCATTGATCATTACAATTACAAGACAATTTTGATGAATTTTAATCTTTGAAGGGTGATAACTCTGGTAAATATGGGAGGATTTTGCCGAAACAAAATTATGACACTTCGTCTATCCATAAAAAATCTGCCGGACCAAAAATTGTGAGTGTCGGTTCAAAACTCTTCGAGATCTCAACCGGACAAGAAAATTTTGACAAATTTTAGCTTTTCAAGGGAGATAACTCTGTCAAATATGGGCGGACTTTGTGGAAACTAAACGAAATCAAGGATTTCTTTTTTCACGAGAGAGTTGATACTTACCTCCCTAATACTTTTTGACATTGCTAAATAGCGGCGTTCACTCAATAAACACTCAGAATAAAAACAGTTAGGTGCCCCTACTGGGCAGGTAGACAGAGGGTAGTCCAGCGGATGCCAGCCCCACCACCGCGCATGCGCCGACTACTACTTCCTCTGACTAATTTATTGGCTGACACACATGCAACTATTAAGAGCCTGAAGACCGAGCCTCTGTGGGGTGGAGAGGCCGGGTCCGTATCTAGGGAGGTAAGTATCAAGTCTCTCGTGAAAAAAGAAATCCTTGATTTCGTTTATTTCACTTCAAGAGTATACTTACCTCCCTAATACTTTTTGATATTGCCAGATTTCGACAGGGAATTCGGCGGGAGGGAGGCAAGGTCAAAAGACCAGCTCTTCCCTATGAGCTTTCACGCGTTCAAGGCACTTAAACGTCTGAAACTGTGTGAAAACACAGTCAGGATTTGATGAACATCGGCTAACACCAACCGATGGATGAGATGACCGAATGTCATATGCGCTCCCCCCACCCCTCCTTCCCGGGAGGAAGACTAGAATGACCTCAATGTCCTATACGCTCTCTACGTACCAGTGCCATGTACTATAGGACAGAGACGAAAAGGCTCCATTTTCGTATACTCTCAATGATGAACCACATCAAAACACAAACCATCACCATATTAATAACAACGGGTAACGTGACAATACAATCAACAATGAACAACACATGAACAAGACTGACCTTGTTGAACTTGGCAGCTGTCATCCTCTTCCCAGTGGAGAAGACCGATGCAGTCCCAAAAGTGGTTGTTACCATTAGTTAATTGTGAAGTATATAAGCAATGAGGAAACCCTCCTCAAAAAACATATAAGCGATTATTTTTTCAAAATCGACAAGGCGAGAGGATTCGAGGTGTCACGGAGATAATGGTCTGTAAAACTTGACTCACAGTGCCACTGAGCTACGGACATAATGTCATCCACAGGGACCCCATTAAATAGGGCAGTGGAAGTCACTACGCCGCGGACACTGTGAGCCTTGGCTATGGCAACCTGCTTACCAGTGGCGGATTTATGACAAAATTGGATACACTCTACAATCCACCTGGAAATGGTGTCCTTAGACGCCCTACCATGGGGTTCAATATATGACAACCATAACGCTGACTGATCGGTCCGCCACTCCGAAGTACGCTGTTTGTACCGAAGTAGCGCCCGAACGGGACACCATGCTTTAGAATTAGGATCATATCTAGTTAAAGCAGGCAAAAAAATAGGTTGACCTGGATATTTCAAAGACTGATTCTTAGCTAAGAAATTAATCCTAGGTAGAAGCTTAAGGCCTTCCCCTGAAACCACAAAACGGTCATCCTCGGCTGATAAGGCATGAATCTCACTCCTACGCGTAGCCGAGGCCGCAGCAATTAAAAATACAGTTTTAAGAGTTAACAGTTTCATAGAAATGGAACTAAGTGGTTCAAAAGGCTTATCACCTAGTACCTGAAGCACTAGCGATAAACTCCAAGAAGGAATCACCGGGGGATTCCTAGGTCCTAGACTGCCCATGCCTTTAATTAATACATTTAATGTACTTACTTCATCACTTCCCCTCTTAGCCAAGCAAGGAATAACAGTCATTAAAGCTGACTTATAACCAGCAATAGAGTTAGGCTTGAGGCTATAGGCATCATACAGGTGACAGAGGAAATCAGCTACTACCTGAATAGATGAATCCATTGGATCAATACATCTTTTTGAGCACCACTCTATTGATTTTATAATTATATGCTCTGGAGGTTGACCCCCTCCTGGCTTTGGCCATAAACATGGCCGCTTGCTCAGAAAAGCCCTCCTTAATTCTAGATTCCTTGACAACATCCACGCAGTCAATCTGAACATTGACGGATTGTTGTGAAGGGCCTTGCCCTGGAAGATAATGTCATCCATCAGAGGCAGAGGAACCGGATTGCAGACCAGAAGGTCCAGCAGATCCGTATACCATGATCGGCTTGGCCAATCCGGGGCGATCAGAAGCACTTGGCATTCCTCCTGTCTGATTTTCTGAAGAATTTTTGGAATCAGGATTGCCGGAGGGAATGCGTATGCATACATTGCCCCCCAGCTGATAGCTAACGCATCTGTTGCGAAAGCGCTTGGATCTGGAATCGGAGAGACGTACGTCGTCATCTTCGCATTCTTCTTCATTGCGAACAAATCGATGTTGGGCTTCCCCCAATGGTCGAACAGACGATCCGCCACACATTGATTTAGTTGCCATTCCGTCGGTAAAACACTCATCCTTCGGCTCAATGAGTCTGCTAGCAGATTTAACCTTCCCGGAATATGAACTGCTTTCAAGGTAATCCTGTGATCCAGGCACCAACAAAGCAGTCTCCATGTCATCATACAGAGACTGGGCGACTTCGTTCCGCCCTGGCGGTTTATGTAAGTCACAACTGTTGAGTTGTCTGAACGAATAAGAACAATCTTGCCCTGAACTTTCTGTAAGAAATGTTCCAGGCCCAGGACTACTGCTCTTAGCTCCAGTAGATTGATATGTTCCTTTGACTGTTCCAGATTCCAAAGCCCTGATATCGTGGATTCTTCCAGGCAAGCTCCCCAGCACTCCATCGATGCATCTGTATACACAGTCACCTGAGGGTGGGGAGGGGTTAGCATAACCCCCACTAGGAGATTCTCTGTCTTCAACCACCATTGCAGGTGGTGAATTAGAGGCTCCAACACTGACACGTTCAAGTCCAGTGAACCTGTACTCTGGGTCCATTGCGTCATGAGAAATAACTGGATCGGCCGCCTGCGTAAGGCGGCCTGAGGAATGACCGGTTCCAATGAAACCATCAACCCCAGCATTCTCAAGTAAACCCGTGCCAGGACATGACAACCGTCGCACACTGACTGAATTACTGAGATGAGTTTCTGAACTCTCTCTTGAGTAGGATAAACATATCCTGTCTCTAGATCGAAGAACATCCCCAGGTAAACAAACTTCTGGGATGGAGTCAGCTCTGATTTTTGAAAATTTATCATCCAGCCTAAATCCGTGAGAGTTTTCAAAACAATCTCCAGATTGGCCGATAAACATTCCTGGTTGTGTGCTTTTAACAGCCAGTCGTCTATGTACGTGTGGACTGCTATGCTTCTCCGGCGGAGGTATGCAGTGATCGCAAGAACCACACGGGTGAAAACCCGAGGAGCGGTGGAAATTCCGAAGGGTAACACCCTGAATTCCCACTGTCTGCCCTGGAATGCAAATCTCAGGAAGCGACGGAAACTCCTCGCTATGGGAATGTGGAAATAAGCATCCTTCAAATCTATTGAAGCTGTCCACATTCCCCTCTCTAACCCCGCCAACACAGAGCGCACATTCTCCATCTTGAAACTGGGCGTCTCTATGAACTTGTTCAACGGCTTGAGGTTGAGAATTGGTCTCCACCCTCCGGTGTTTTTTGTTACTAAGAACACGGTTGAATAGAAGACCGGACACTTTTGTGCCGGTTGAATAGCTCCTTTATGTATGAGGGAATTTATTTCCTCCTCGATACACAACCTTTGATCTGGATCTCTCGGATTTGGAGTCCAGATTGGCACTAGAGACAGTCGCGACGGCGGGCCTGTCATCCAATCGGGATGATACCCGACTGAAAGCCATCGCAAGACTAAACGGTCCTGACTCAACCGTTCCCACTCTTGCATGTGGTTGGCCAAACGGCCTCCCACAGGTCCACCTAGGGAGAGAGGTGGACATAAGGAGTGCAAGAGTGGCACTGTCTCCTTTGCCAGAAACACCGGAGTGGTTCTCACCGCCGTTACCGGCCCATCAGGCACGATTACCATGACCAGATCCTCGCGCGCCACGCCCAGCACCGCACGCACCGAGGTGCGCGGGTGGCTGCCTGGCTGACTGCGCATGGGGAGCCTGCGGCCCCCTCACTGCTGGCCGAATCGGATGCGGCCTAGGCCGACGGTGCGCTGGTGGGTGGCCTCTGACCTGGCCACCTCCACCTCGAGCCTGCAGGGGACGATACGCAGGGGGTGCGGCGCGAACGCGCTCCCGACGGAGCACTTCAAACTGCTCACGCAGCGCCATCTGGTTGTTGACCAGAGTAACCGTCTCCTGGAGGTGCCTACATCCCTCACCTCCAAAGAGACCAGGACCTGTCATAGGCGTACGCAGTAGCCTATTATACAGGTCCTGGGACGGCACAAATTGTCCAAGGCAAATGTGTGCCGCGCCCGGACACTCCTGGTCACCGCCCGAGTCATACAGTCCAAAGCCAGGTTGATACCATCCTGGATGGCTCTCTGGACTGTGACCGGGCTCGGCTGGCGCGATGCGGAAGCCGTTACTACCCCTTGTAACAGCTGTGAGACGTGGGACAGAGCGGCAATCGAAGCCCTCCCACTCTCCTCCACATCGCGCAACGCGGCACTGGCCGAACGCAACGCGTTCGAACACAAGACTCCCGTGTCAGAACGGGAGCCTGGCCGCGCATCCTCCCCCAAAGCCGCGCGGTCATCCATGCTCGGCTTGGGTACCACACCGTACCTCTGGTAGTCCAGGGGCACGATGCGGCAGCGCCTTGCTACCTCGCGAGGGGCCTTCGTGAGACGCCCATTCGCCTTAATGGACGTCTCCGCCGCCTCGAACATGTCAACGACATGCTCTGCCAGCGGCAGAGATGGCATGGCGCTAGCAGTGGCCTTACCAGCTAACCACGGCCGGTGGTCACGCTGGCTAGCCGACTGCTCCACGGGCAGATCTGGCCTGACACTTACCAGCCACTGGCAAGCGTCTGACCAATCCTCTTCCGTGGCTAGCTGCGAGCGCTCTACAAGACGGGGGCCTCCGTCTTCCTCCTGAGCGCCAGCAGCAGAGCTTGACGGCGGATAGGCTGATACCGCTGGCAAGCCAGACAAAACATGCGGGCCCGAAAGAACAGGCATGTTAAATTGACTGGCTTGACCAGGAGCAGGCGCCGTGGTAGAGCGTGGGGCAGATACCGCCCCACCACGGCCCCGGCCAGCACCAGCGATACTCTCGGCAAGCCGAGGTATGCGGTAAAGCTGACCATCAGCATCGGCCAGGGCCACCTTCTGCGCCGTGAACTCTACTCCTGCGTGAGTAGAGCCATGGAATATGTCGCCTGTATTCCCCGCGAGGGGTGCACCGACGTCATAACCAATGGTCACGTCCCCAGAAGGCGACCCTAACAGGTAATCCTCTTCCTCCTCCTGGCCAGAAAGATTAGACTCCGGGTCAGCAAAGAGAGCTAACCCGGACTGGCCAGGAAAGGTGCCATAGGAGGTACTGGCACCCGCGGCATGCGGATACCCCTGGACTGATAAGCAGCCCGCGGGTTCCAGCGACAGCCGTCCACGAACCCTCGGCGCGGCACCAAGCCTGCTGCCAGGGTCGTGGATCGCCCCCACTAATGGGGCCACCTCTGAATCGTCGAACAACGGAAGCGGCCTACGGAAAGGAGATTCAGAGGTGGGGATTACCTGCTCGAAAGCAGATGCCGAGGACAACAAAGGATTTGGTCCAGGAAGCATGCCACGTAGCAACTCTGGAACCAAATCCTTTATCGTCCTCTTCATCTCTCCCAACATCTCGGTCCGGAAGGCCTCCATGTCCACCGCGGACGAGGCCTTCCTCTTACCCTTCTTACCCTTCACATCCTCTCTCTTCGACTTCCTCTCCTCCTCCATAACCTTGTCCTTCGCCTGTAAAGATAAAAATTCAGCCATTAAGTCGCACCCCCCCCCCACTGCTTGCATACATCACATTTAAGCAATGGTCCACAGGGACTGCAACCAAAGCAAAGGTGGGGCACAAAACGATCCTTCAAGAAATGTCCACATGACGAACAACCAGGTCTCTGAAACAGGACAGAGGACGAGGATAATGAAAATTAAAAGAGAGGGAAATAATCATAAAGATCAATAATTGAGCAAAACCAGCTTTGGACAAAACATTAATTGTTAATAAATAGCAAGGCTGATTATGACGTCATGATCCCATGACAGAAAATAAATCGATCCGAACCAACTACAAGGTGTGCGGACGAATTGTATACATAACCAGAACATGTTAGCATGGTTATTCAGACTACACAACCATCAGATACACAACGATAACAATGGCAATCAAAGTTAATTTTCTTTCTTTTACATAATTAACCTCACCTCATATCATTACTTAGATACCTGATACCTTGTATAAACAAACCATCCAACGTGATGAACTGGAGCACTCCACCAACTGTACGCCTCTTAACTCTCTCCACCTCATTGGGGAAGGAATTGGATCAAGAGGGCAAAGTGAGAAGACCTTTATACTAGGCCTCTGACTCACTGAACATAAAAATCTTGGTTAGATAACCTAACATTATTAGTAGGAAATGGAACCTTGGTGGAGAGAAACAAAACCTCAGATGCTGTGATGTCCATTACATATCCTCACAAAGACCTGTGGACATAAACACAGAGAGAGATTAGTCTTATATAGCACCATGTTGAAATAAAACAACTAAAACAGGCGCTTATCACGGTAAATGCGAGTCCCGGAAACACATTACACCGGGGAAAAACTCGCTAGAATATATTAGAAATCACCTGATATAAAGATCCGGCGCCATCCTCCGGCGAAACCACTCTCTCTGACATATCCAGGTTCTTCTTTTCTAATATATAACACTCTAAAGGATTATTAAGTCGCTTTGAACAGTGAAAATTGCACAAAGCATAAACACATGTGTACTCTGTAAATTAGCAAAGAGGAAGTAGTAGTCGGCACATGCGCGGTGGTGGGGCTGGCATCCGCCGGACTACCCTCTGTCTACCTGCCCAGTAGGGGCGCCTAACTGTTTTTATTCTGAGTGTTTATTGAGTGAACGCCGATATTTAGCAATATCAAAAAGTATTAGGGAGGTAAGTATACTCTTGAAGTGAAAAAAATCATGACACTTCGTGTATCCTTATCATATCTGCTGAAAAAGCAACTGTGAGTGTAAGTTCAAAACACTTCGAGATATGGCTCAGACAAGAAAACTTTGACAAATTTTGTATTTCAAGGGAGATAACCCTGGCAATTAAGGGGGGGGGGGGGGGAAATCATGACACGTCGTCTATACGCAACACATTGTAAAAATTTGTAAATGTATAGGTTCAAGTCTTCAAGATCTGACCCGGACAAGAAAATTTTGATGAATTTTAATCTTTCAAGGGAGATAACTCTCACGAATATGTGAGGATTTTGTCGAAAAGAAATCATGAGACTTCGTCTATTGCGAGTGTAGGTTCAAAACTCTTCGACATGTTGCCAGGAAAAGAAAATTTGGACGAATTTTAATCACTCAAGGGAGATAACTCCCGCGAATATACGAGGATTTTGCCGAAATGAAATCATGACACTTCGGCTATATGTACATCTTTTGAAAAAAAATTTGTGACTGTAGGTTCAAAACTCTTCGAGATCTGTCTCGGACAATAAACGAACAGTTGATCTCTTACCGGATTAGGAAACTTGTCTGCAAGTGTAGCAAAGGCATGGATATTGTCAGACCGCAACACATCCTTGAACAATTCGCAGATACTGTCCTTTTCTTCTATCAACTGCTTATAGTCAAGAACTTAAGAAGAATACAATATTAAAATTAATAACAAATATAAATTAACTTCTAGAATTATTACGTCAGTAAAGGTCAGAGTGCCCAAAACCATCCTCTGTAGTAGTCTTGACGAATGGCCATTTGCAGGACAAGAGAAGACTTTTTTTTAAATTATCATTGGAAAGTCTGGTTCGATGACTGAGCCAGTCATTCCAGTGAGATATTTTCAAAAATAGTCTTCTCTTGGCCTCCAAATGGACTTGTCCATTAAATGGGTAGATTTTAAGCAAATTTGCGACTTCAACAATGTCAACACATGTGGCACAAGTACTATGCAGCCTTGTCAATAATGATCATCAAAGCATGATCACTAACCTCAATACAATTGAGTCCAGTTTCAACTATGCCCCGCCCAACTCTAGCTAAGCTCCACCCGCTTTGTCCGTGTTGGGATTAATCCCTGCCCTCTCTGAATCTCAATTTCGGGAAAATTATACACTCAGGTAAGCTGTTGAATAATATGAAACTAATTTGACTGGGTGTCTAGTGTCGAAATATTCGCCCGAATGTTTATTAAATAGTAAACACAATTCCTACAACTTGATGGACTACTCCATGTTAAAGACAGATTATTTCTGTCAATTATGATTGTGATTGGGGGGGGGGGGGGGCGTATGATCGCCAGCATCAACACCTTCCCATCCTCGGAATCCACCCCCGATTTCCCGCATAGGTTTGTACTGTATGTCTGTAATGCAGATGAAGGCAGCAGATGTATTTCCATCTGTGTATGTATATGGTACACATTTAGATTTTTTGATATTCATTGACAATAGCTCCACAAAGATGGGCACTGAATGAAAACATTAGTGTTGGGAATTAGTACTATTTTTGTGATCGATGATTGGTTTTATATATTAACCGATGCTCAATTAATGATTGATCATAACAGGTTCTCATTTTTTACCCATTTTGAATGCAGTAATTATAGCATATTCAAGGATAATTACCCCTTTCAAGCTAAGTCGCAGGTATGACAGATTCTTAATAATTGAAGAAATAATCTGTTGAATATTTTGAAATTAATTTGACTGAAAGATGTTGCTGCCTTAGGCAGCAACAGCTTCCAGTCAAATAAGTTTCAAATTATTCAACATGTTATCGGTATTGTTGCTTTGAAATGAACATACTATTTCAGTGCTGAAAGAATTAATGTCTTAGAATAAGGAGACGATATAGTTGTAAAAATTAAATTTAAATTATTTTCCATAAAATATTCGTTTTCTAGCTTGACCAGTTAAAATATATTAATAATGTCAATTTATAAACAAATCGGTTGATTGAACATGCAAACCAATCAATCATCGATCAAATCGATTAATTGGAACAACACTAGAAAACATAGAATCCCGCATGTGCGCACGCACGAATGCACACACGCACTCAACACACACTCAACACACACGTAGGCATGTATGTACCCACATACAGGAGAGCACGCATGAATGCACACTTGCGTGTACACATGTACTCACGCACACACTGTCCTTGTTCACATGACATTATGCACACTAGTTAGTGTTGCTAGTCTTTACCTGATGTATGAGGTCTAATCTTCTTCAACACTTGGACATGTTCTGAGACACTGAGTCCAAACCAGTTATCACTACCCCCAGCACACCTCTCCAGCACCGTGTACAGCAATATCAACCTGCCCAGGTCAGTCCCATCTATACATGGGTACACATATTTCTTCATACGGGTGGAGAACTCTGACCGATTGCCAGACAGGCTCGGTAAAATGTTCAGAGATTTCAAACGGTCATCTATTTCTTTTGTTGACAATCTGTAAAATATTAATTACAGGATTATTTATTTTGATTAACTGCCTCGCTACTGCAAGCCACCAGACAATAATTTCAATGAGCAAATACTCTTTAACATGCGAAATATTTTTAAAACAATTTGACTGAAAGTTGTTGGTGGCTTGGCCACCAACAACATTCAGTGAAATTACTTTTCAGGTCCAGAGATAGATTTTTGTCGTCTGCAAAAAATCAACAGTCAAACGCTCAAGAATACCCACTGAACTAATGAGGTTAAGATAATATCTGAAGCAAATGTTGAAAACAATATAACTGATATCCATTGCTGCGTCAGGCAGCAATGCCTTTTACTCACACTTTTCCAAATATTAAGCCTCGGCCTTGATCTTGAGAAATGTCTATTTGCAGGTCAAGAGAAGATTATTTTTATCTGCAGTTAATAGCTCAATAAACCGTCATCTCGCTAAAGTTAGTTAGTCAGTCACAAAGGCTTATTCTGGGCTGTATCTCAAATTCTAGTGATCCTATTGGGCTTAAATTTTAACACAAGGAATGCACTTGATGCGCAAGAAGATTTCCGGCTTTTGGCTGTGATTCGCATTAAGGAACCCGGATCCAGATTGAATCACTCTGGATCTGTGAATATCTAGGAAACTATTGGTCTGATTTGGTTCCAATTTTAACACCGGAAAAGGTGCGACCATACAACGAGATTTTATCGACTTTGTTTTACAATTTACAACTGGAATGTGTGGCATGATAATTGAGCCAGCCACTGCATGTGTAAATTTAAAAAAATGGCATTCTCTATTCCTGCAAGCAAACATTCACTTAGCAAAAATATTTATCCTCTAGACTAACCTTAGCTAGTAAAGATAAAAAATAATTTAACATGTTTCTAAAACAAAACAAAATGTACTGCTGAATATTTTGAACACGAATGTTTTAAAAGATTTAAATTTTCTCATAGAAAATGTCCATTTGCCGACCAATAGAAGACTATTTTTGAAAATTTACCAGTGGAATGACTGGCTCGATAATATCCAGTGGTAAATTTTCAAATATAGTCCTTTCTTGATCTACAAATGGACATTTCTTAAGACCACTAAAAAGCTGAGGGTTAATTTGATTGGAAACCATTGATAAGGCAGCAATGACTTCCAATCAAATTAAAGTCCAAAGTGTTCAAGCAAACATTTCTTACACCGTGTTGAAAACCGAATTAACCTTTTAACCCTCATATCAGCCAAAAACGGTTTCTGCAGTGATCTTCGGAAATGTCCATGTGCAGACCAAAAGAAGACTATTTTTGAAAACTTACCACTGGAATGACTGGCTCAATAACCGAGCCAGTCATTCCACTGGTAAATTTTCAAAAACAGTCTTCTCTTGGTCTGCAGATGGACATTTTCTATGAGTTTTTGAGCAGCACAGAAATGCTTCTTACCCGCTGTCTGTAAACAGGAATTCCAGGTGTGTTATGTAAAACTCCCACAGTGACACGTCATAGCGATCAGCTAAAGACACGCCTGTGTTAAACATAGACTCCTCCAGAGACCTGAAACAAGGAAAATAAACAAAACATTTGAGCATATCTGTCAAAAGAATAAGATTACACAGCAGTAGAATTTAGTTATTAGGTCATCTAAAACACTGAATTAGTTCAGTGCGTGCGTGCGTGCGTGCGTGCGCATCTGTGTGTGTGCGCGTGCACACGCGCATGTGCGTGCGTGTGTGTGCATGTGTGTGTGTGTGTGGTGTGCATGTGCGTGTGTGTGTGTGTGTGTGTGTGTGTACGTGTGTGTGTGTGTGTGTCTGTGCGTGTGCGTGTGTGCATGTAACATATCTCCATGTGTATGCATGCATGCGTGCATGTGTGAGTGCATGCGTTATGGTTTGAAACTAATTTGACTGGAAATTGAATTTATTTAAACATTTGAGTGCTGAAAAAGTGACTGAGATGGTCATGAAAGTGAATGTGTAGCCTCACAACCATCTTAGCCACCACTTCAGCACTCACAGAGGTTCAAATAAATTCAATTTCCAGTCAAATTAATTTCAAAACTAGACTGATCAGTCGATGACGCATCATCGCAAATACCCACATTCACCGCTTCAAACTTTTGACACACCCAACAACCCACCTACGGGGCGGAGCCAAATGTAAACAGCCTTTTGCACTTGGCAATCATATGGGTAACTCACATACCAAATTTGGTTCAATTTCATGCAATAGTGTCAGAGGAGTTGCAATACAATCAATTTCATGACCTTTTGACCCCCATCCCCCACCCCTGGAGGCGGGACCAAATGTAAATGGGCTCATCCACTCCACATTGATATGGGTAACTCACATACAAAATTTGGTTGACTTCCGTCCAATGGTTTCAGAGGAGATGCATTAATTCAATTTATGCAGGTTAAAAGTTGACCTTTTGAACCCACTCCCACCCCATGGGGGTCGGAGCCAAACCTAAATGGCCACATGCGCTCCACAATCATATGAGTAACATAGATATTAAATTTGATTGAGTTCTGCCTAATGATTTCAGATGAGTTGCATTACAATCAATTAATTGACCTTTTGTAAATGTAAAATGTAAATGTGCTCATCCACCCCACATTGATATGGTTAACTGGCATACTAAATTTGGTTGAATTCCATCCAACAGTGTCAGAGGAGTTGCATTATAATACATTTTTTTACCCTTTGACACCGACCTCCACCCACCCCTGAGGGCGGGGACAAATGTAAATGGGCTCATGTACTCCACATTGATATGAGTAACCCACAGACTAAATTTGGATGAATTCTGTCCAACGGTTTCAGAGGAGATGCATTACAACGAATTTACGCAGGTTAAGATTTGACCTTTTGACCTCTCCCCCACACCCTGGTGGCGGAGCTAAATCTAAACGGCCTCTTGCACTCCACAATCATATGGGTAACCCTGATATCAAATTTGGTTCAGTTCGTCTAACGATTTCAGAGGAGTTGCATTACAACTGATTTGACCTTTTGACCCCTGCCATGGCTCCCTGGGGGTGGAGCCAAACCTAAGTATCATCTTGCAAAGCGGAATCATATGGGTAATGCACAGACCAAATTTGATTTAATTCCACTCAATGGTTTGGGAAGAGATAGCATGGCGGACAGACGGACAGACAGATGGACAGATAGACAGATGGACAGATGGACGGAGGCGAATACAATATTCCCGACATTTTTTTTAAAACGTGGGGATAATAATCAACAGAATAAAATTATACTTTTTCACGGATTTGTCAGTAAAAGTGTGAAAATAATCAACAGTAGATATAATATAATTGAAAGCTGGCTATTGAGGCATTTAAACCTACACCGCCATGCCAAAATAGTATAGGTTGTGTTTAATATTGTATATTTATAGAATGGCTGTTCAGCTTTAACTCTTTAACACTCAAATTTATTCAAGAAAATTTCAATTTTCTCATAGAAAATATCTATTTTCAGACTAAGAGAAGACAATTTTTGAAAATTTACCACTGGAATGACTGGCTCAGTTATCGAGCCAGTCATTCCAGTGGTAAGTTTTCAAAAATAGTCTTCTCTTGGTCTACACATGGGCATTTCTCAAGACCACTGCAGAAGCCGTGTTTGGCTGATATGAGTGTAAAAGGGTTAAGGCAATCATAATTCTTTATAACCAGTGCTAAAATATGCGGGTTATATCAAGTTCTGAATTTCAGCCAACCGGGTATATAGGAAGCATACCCACACAACAAACTGGTATACAATGACAAGAACAATCAAAAAACTACCCCAACAAATGTGTATAAGTACACAACCAAACGGGTACAAACGGGTACATTTGGTGTAGCCAAAGGGTATAAAAGGAGCGTGCAAACAGCACATCGGCATCCAAACTCAACTGACACCTCAGTTCGCGTCAGGACAAACCAGAAGCAACGCATCAAGCTTTTAGAAAATTCATTTCTATATCAAGTTCTGACCTTATGTTGAATGACATACATGTATAAACCAGTAGAACAGTGACGCTACACTTACATTGCTAGTCCAAGGATAGTCTCCTGTTTGTACTGCTCATCATCGGTGAAACGCACAACATCTACCCCTGTAAAACACACGTAGCAACATTTAATCAATAATTCTTAAAACGTTACAAATTTTATATTCAAATCTGAAACGTGGTTGCAAGGCATCGATGAAGGTCACCTGTTTGTCATAATCCCACCTAAAAAGGCTATGTGTAGATGGTTAATTTAGTTTAATTTAAAATTTAAAATTATTCACAATGATACTGCCTGGATAATGGATAATGGACCTTTCCAAGTTTATCCATCCATCATATGATGTCATAATCAGCTACATGACGTGTAAGATGATGTCACAACTATTATGTCATGAGTGATTCGATATAGTCCGTCTTTAACGCTTAATAGTCAGACACATTGTATGAATTTTATGTCTTTACCATTTACTAAACATTCTGTTGAGTATTTTGAAACTAATTTGACTGGCCTAGTCTTCTGGAAATTGATAGTCAGGGAGTTCAGGGATCGTTCAATCCCAACATGAGCAAGAGGTGGGTGGAACTTAGCTAGTGATGGGCAGGGCATAGCTAACACTGGAAAGGTCCATTATGTCAGCCTTAATTGGAAAGGTGAAAACTTTTCTTACAAAATAAACGAAATCAAGGATTTCTTTTTTCACGAGAGAGTTGATACTTACCTCCCTAATACTTTTGATATTGCTAAATATTGGCTTTCACTCAATAAACACTCAGATTAAAACAGTTAGGTGCCCCTACTGGGCAGGGAGTCAGAGCGTAGTCTGGCGGATGCCAGCCCCACCACCGCGCATGCGCAGACTAGCACTTCCTCTGACTAATTTATTGGCTGATACACATGCAACTATAAAGAGCCTGAAGACCGAGCCTCTGTGGGGTGGAGAGGCCGGGTCCGTATCTAGGGAGGTAAGTATCAACTCTCTCGTGAAAAAAGAAATCCTTGATTTCGTTTATTTCACATCAAGAGTATACTTACCTCCCTAATACTTTTGATATTGCCAGAATTCGACAGTGAATTCGGCGGGAGGGAGGCGAGGTCAAAAGACCAGCTCATCCCTATACGCTTTTTGCGTTTAAGGCACTTAAACTTCTGAAACTGTATGAAAAACAGTCAGGATTTGACTAACCATCGGATAACACCCCCGATGTATGAGAGATGACCGAATGTCATATGCGCTCCCCCCCCCTCCTTCCTAGGAGGAAGAGTCGAATGACCTCAATGTCCTATACGCTCTCTACGTACAAGTGCCATGTACTACAGGACAGAGACGAAAAAACTCCATTTTCGTATACTCTCAACAATGAACCACATAAATACACAAAACCATCATCATATAAATAACGGGTAACGTGACAAGACAATCAACAATGGACAACACATACACAAGACTGACCTTGTTGAAATGGCTGCTGACATCCTCTTCCCATTGGTGAAGATCGATGCAGTCCCAAATTAGTGGTTGTTTCCATAAATTAATTGTGAAATATATAAGCAATGAGGAAACCCCATCAAAAATATATATGCCTAGTTATTTTTTCAAAATCGACAAGGCGAGAGGATTAGAGGTGTCACGGAGATAATGGTCTGTAAAACTTGACTCACAGTGCCACTGAGCCACCGACATAATATCATCCACAGGGACCCCATTAAATAGGGCAGTGGATGTCACTACGCCGCGGACACTGTGAGCCTTGGCCACGTCAACCTGCTTCCCGGTGGCGGATTTATGGCAAAACTGAATGCATTCTACAATCCACCTGGAAATGGTGTCCTTAGAAGCCCTGCCATGGGGTTCAATATATGACAACCATAACGCTGACTGATCGGTGCGCCACTCCGCCGTACGTTGCTTGTACCGGCAAAGCGCCCGGACAGGACACCATGCTTTAGAATTAGGATCATATCTAGTTAAAGCAGGCAAAATAATAGGTTGACCTGGATATTTCAACGACTGATTTTTAGCCAAGAAATTAATCCTAGGTAGCAGCTTAAGGCCTTCCCCTGAAACCACAAAACGGTCATCCTCGGCTGATAAGGCATGAATTTCACTCCTACGCCTAGCCGAGGCCGCAGCAATTAAAAACACAGTCTTCAGTGTTAATAGTTTCATAGAAATGGAACTAAGTGGTTCAAAAGGCTTATCACCTAGTACTTGAAGCACTAGCGATAAACTCCAAGACGGAATCACCGGTGGATTCCTTGGTCTTAGATTGCCCATGCCTTTAATTAATACATTTAATGTATTTACTTCATCACTTCCCCTCTTAGCCAAGCAAGGAATAACAGACATTAATGCTGACTTATAACCAGCAATAGAGTTAGGCTTGAGGCTATAGGCATCATAGAGGTGACAGAGGAAATCAGCTACTACTTGAATAGATGAATCCATTGGATCAATACATCTTTTTGAGCACCATTCTGCAAATCTGTTGATTTTATAATTATATGCTCTGGAGGTTGACCCCCTCCTGGCTTTGGCCATAAACATGGCTGCTTGCTCAGAAAAGCCCTCCTTAATTCTAGATTCCTTGACAACATCCACGCAGTCAATCTGAACATTGACGGATTGTTGTGAAGGGCCTTGCCCTGGAAGATAATATCGTCCATCAGAGGCAGAGGAACCGGATTGCAGACCAGAAGGTCCAGCAGATCCGTATACCATGATCGGCTTGGCCAATCCGGGGCGATCAGAAGCACTTGGCATTCCTCTTGTCTGATTTTCTGAAGAATTTTTGGAATCAGGATTGCTGGAGGGAATGCGTATGCATACATTCTCCCCCAGCTGATAGCTAACGCATCTGTTGCGAAAGCGCTTGGATCCGGAATCGGAGAGACGTACGTCGTCATCTTCGCATTCTTCTTCGTTGCGAACAAATCGATGTTGGGTTTCCCCCAATGGTCGAACAGACGATCCGCCACACATTGATTTAGTTGCCATTCCGTGGGTAAAACACTCATCCTTCGGCTCAATGAGTCTGCTAGCAGGTTTAACCTTCCCGGAATATGAACTGCTTTCAAGGTAATCTGGTGATCCAGACACCAACAAAGCAGTCTCCATGTCATCATACAGAGACTGGGCGACTTCGTTCCGCCCTGGCGGTTTATGTAAGTCACAACTGTTGAGTTGTCTGAACGAATAAGAACAATCTTGCCCTGAACTTTCTGTAAGAAATGTTCCAGGCCCAGGACTACTGCTCTTAGCTCCAGTAGATTTATATGTTCCTTTGACTGTTCCAGATTCCAAAGCCCTGATATCGTGGACTCTTCCAGGCAAGCTCCCCAGCCCTCCATCGATGCATCTGTATACACAGTCACCTGAGGGTGGGGAGGGGTTAGCATAACCCCCACCAAGAGATTCTCTGTGTCCAACCACCATTGCAGGTGATGAATCAGAGGCGCCAACACTGACACATTCGAGTCCAGCGAACCTGTACTCTGGGTCCATTGTGTCATGAGAAATAACTGGATCGGCCGCCTGCGTAAGGCGGCCTGAGGAATGACTGGTTCCAATGAAACCATCAACCCCAGCATTCTCAAGTAAACCCGTGCCAGGACATGACGACTGTCGCACACCGACTGAATTAATGAGATGAGTTTCTGAACTCTCTCCTGAGTAGGATAAACATATCCTGTCTCTAGATCGAAGAACATCCCCAGGTAAACAAACTTCTGGGATGGAATCAGCTCTGATTTTGGGAAATTGATCATCCAGCCTAAGTCTGTGAGAGTTTTCAAAACAATCTCCAGACTGGCCGATAAACTTTCCCGTGTGTGTGCTTTCAACAGCCAGTCGTCTATGTACGTGTGGACTGCTATGCTTCTCCTGCGGAGGTATGCGGTGATCGCAAGAACCACACGGGTGAAAACCCGAGGAGCCGTGGAAATTCCGAAGGGTAGCACCCTGAATTCCCACTGTCTGCCCTGGAATGCAAATCTCAGGAAGCGACGGAAACTCCTGTGTATGGGGATGTGGAAATAAGCGTCCTTCAAATCTATCGACGCTGTCCACATTCCCCTCTCTAACCCCGCCAACACCGAGCGCACAGTCTCCATCTTGAAACTGGGCGTCTCTATGAACTTGTTCAATGGCTTGAGGTTGAGAATTGGTCTCCACCCTCCGGTGTTCTTTGTTACTAAGAACAGGGTTGAATAGAAGCCCGGACACCTCTGTGCCGGCTGAATAGCTTCTTTTTGTATGAGGGAATTTATTTCCTCCTCGATACACAACCTTTGATCTGGATCTCTCGGATTTGGAGTCCAGATCGGCACTAGAGACAGTCGCGATGGCGGGCCTGTCATCCAATCGGGATGATACCCGACTGAAAGCCATCGCAAGACTAAACGGTCCTGAGTTAACCGTTCCCACTCTTGCATGTGGTCGGCTAGCCGGCCTCCCACCGGTCCACCTAGGGATAGAGGTGGACATAAGGAGTGCAAGAGCGGCACTGTCTCCTCTGCCCGAAACACCGGCGCGGTTCTCACCGCGGTAACCGTCCCATCAGGAACGATTACCCCGCCCAGATCCTCGCGCGCCACGACCAGCACCGCGCGCACCTCGGTGCGCGGGCGGCTGCCTGGCTGACTGCGCCTGAGGAGCCTGCGCCCCCCTCGCTGCTGGCCGAATCGCACGCGGCCGAGGCCGGCGCTGCGATGGTGGTTGGCCTCTGACCTGGCCACTACCACCTCGAGCCTGCAGGGGACGATACGCAGGGGGTGCGGCGCGAACGTTGGCACGACGAAGCACCTCAAACTGCTCGCGCAGCGCCCTCTGGTTATTGACCAGAGTAACCGTCTCCTGGAGGTGCCTACACCCCTCACCTCCAAAGAGACCAGGACCTGTCATAGGCGTACGTAGTAGCCTATTGTAGAGGTCCTGGGACGGGCACAGATTATCCAAGGCAAAAGTGCGCCTTGCCCGGACACTCCTGGTCACCGCCCGCGTCATACAGTCCAGAGCCAGGTTGATACCATCCTGGATGGCTCGCTGGACTGTGACCGGACTTGGCTGGCGCGATGCGGATGCTGTTACTACCCCTTGTAACAGCTGGGAGACGTGGGACAAAGCGGCAATCGAAGCCCTCCCACTCTCCTCCGCATCACGCAACGCGGCATTTGCTGAACGCAACGCGTTCGAACACAAGACTCCCGTGTCAGAACGGGAGCCTGGCCGCGCATCCTCACCCAAAGCCGCGCGGTCATCCACGCTCGGCTTCGGTACCACACCGTACCGCTGGTAGTCCAGGGGCACGATGCGACAACGCCTGGCCACCTCGCGCGGGGCCTTAGCGAGACGTCCACTCGACTTAATGGACGTCTCCGCCGCCTCGAACATGTCAACGACATGCTCTGCCAGCGGCAGAGAAGGCATAGCGTTAGCAGCAGGCTTACCAGCTAACCACGGCCTGTGCTCACGCTGGCTAGCCGACTGCTCCACGGGCAGATCTGGTCTAACACTTACCAACCACTGGCAAGCGTCAGACCAATCCTCCTCCGTGGCTAGCTGCGAGCGCTCTACAAGACGGGGGCCTTCGTCTTCCTCCAGAGCGCAAGCAACAGAGCTTGACGGCGGGTACGCTGCTATGCCTGGCAAGCCAGGGAGAACATGCGGGCCTGACAATACCGGCATGCTAATATCACTGGTTTGACCAGGAGCAGGCGCCGTGGTAGAGCGCGGGGCATATACCGCCCCACCACGGCCCCGGCCAGCACCAGCGACACTCTCGGCAAGCCGAGGTATGCGGTACCGCTGGCCTTCAGCGCCCAGGGCCACAGTCTGAACCGTGGATTCTACCCCTGGAAGAGTAGAACCATGGAAAAAGGCGCCTGTATTCCCCGCGAGGGGTGCACAGACGTCATAATCCATGTCCACGTCTTCAGACGGCGACCCCAACAGGTAATCCTCATCCTCCTGGCCAGAGAGATTAGACTCCGGGTCAGCAAAGAGAGCTAACCCGGACTGGCCAGGGAAGGTGCCGTACGAGGTACTGGCACCCGCGGTGTGCGGATACCCCTGGACTGATAAGCAGCCCGCGGGTTCCAGCGACGACCGTCCACGGTCCCTATTGGGCGCGGCAATAAGCCTGCTGCCAGGGCCGTGGAACGCCCCCTCTAATGGGGCCACCTCTGAATCTTCAAACAACGGAAGCGTACTAAGGAACGTTGATTCAGAGGTGGGGATTACCTGCTCCGAAGCAGATGATGAGGTCAATAAAGGATTTGGTCCAGGAAGCATGCCACGAAGCAACTCTGGAACCAAATCCTTGATTGTCCTCCTCATCTCTCCCAACATCTCGGTCCGGAAGGCCTCCATATCCACCGCGGACGAGGCCTTCCTCTTACCCTTCTTACTTACACCCTCTTTCTTCTGCTTCTTCTTCTCCTCCTCCACCTTGTCCTTCGCCTGCAAGCACAAGAATTCGGACATTAACTCGCCCCCCCAGTGCTTACATATCTCGCAATTAAGCAAGGGACCACAGGGGCTACACTGAAAACAGAGATGAGGGCCAAACTTATCCCTCAAAAATCGTCCACAGGACGCACAACCAGGTCTCTGAAAAAGGGCAAAGGACGAGGAGTATGAGCAAACTAGTTAAGCTTAGAAACTCACCAACTCAAGAGAAGGAAAATGATCATAAAGATCATAATTTATCAGAAAACCAGCTTCGGACAACTTTAATTGTAAATAAAGAGCAAGGCTGATTATGACGTCATTAATCCTATGACAGGAAAAAATCGATCCCCAACAAACATCCCAGTGCAAGGACGAATTGTATCTCTAACCAGAACATGTACAGAATGGACATTTCGACTATACAAGCATCAGATATATACTGATAACAATGGCAAATAAAGTTAATTATCTCCCTTTCCTCTAAATAATTAACATCACCTCATATCAATAATTAGATACCTGACACCTTGTCTAGACAAACCATCCAACCTGATGAACTGGAGCACTCCACCACTGACCGCCTCTTAACTCTCTCCACCTCTAGGGGAAGGAATTGGATCAAGAGGGCAAAGTGAGAAGACCTTTATAATAGGCCTCCAACTCACTGGACATAGAATTTTTGGTTAGATAACCTAACAGTATTAGTAGGAAATGGAACCATGGTGGAGAGACACAAACCCTCTGCTGATGTCATGTCCATAATATTTCTTCACACAGACCTGTGGACATAAACACAAAGAGAGATTAGTTTTATATAGCACCTAGTTGAAATAAACCAACTAATCAAGGCGCTTATCACGTTTAGCGCTAGTCCCGGAAACACATTACAACGGGACAAAACTCGCTAATTTTACTAGAAGTCACCTGATTTAAAGGTCCAAGGCCCTCCTGTGGCGAAGTTACTCTTTCTGCCATCTTTCTCAGGTAACAACAGTTCAAAATTGTGTCAAAAACGTTTATAAATGAGTCACAAAAAGCACCAGCACAAAAGCATGTGTAGTCTCTTAGCCAATAAATTAGCAAAGAGGAAGTGCTAGTCTGCGCATGCGCGGTGGTGGGGCTGGCATCCGCCAGACTACGCTCTGACTCCCTGCCCAGTAGGGGCACCTAACTGTTTTAATCTGAGTGTTTATTGAGTGAAAGCCAATATTTAGCAATATCAAAAGTATTAGGGAGGTAAGTATACTCTTGATGTGAAATTAAGTAATTATTTAATTAATTGTTCGCCAAAAAACTTAAGCCTGTCAAAACAACATCTGGGGTGGTCTTGAAGAATTCACTTTTGCAGGGAGAGATGATTTTTGAAAAACAATGATTGAGTCAGTTATTCCAGTGGTAAATTTTCAAAAATAGTCTTCTCTTGGCATGTAAATAGGCATGGATGAAGCAAAAATTTAGATTTTCCTGCCAAATCTTGACCATTAAATATCAAAGCCGCCTTTTCTGTATCATACACTACCTTTTCCCAGACCCTGTAACAACGTCGCTTGTGTAAAATTATCGAGCAAATCACGGTAATATTGCAGCTTCTTCACCAGCCCCTCTAACTCCTGTGTCCAATCAGCACCCTCCTGCTGGGTCACATGATCCATGACTGTCTGTATGACGATATGAGGTGCGTGTTGGTAGAGTCGTGCTTGTTTTCTGTCAGATGATCTGTTAATCATTGCATAGATCTGTATAGCATAGTAATAGGAGGCTAGTTCTAGAATGATACTCGTGTTTGGGAGGTCTGCAAACAGCTGTTCAGCATCAGACAACTGAAACAAAGCAAGAAAATCCTATGTTATAATCAAGGAACGATATACCTATTAGGCAAATGCTAGTAAACATATGATTAGATTAATGGAAAGTGGGATACATTTCTAGCTAAGCTCCACCCATTTCTACCTAAGCTCCACCCACTTCTTTACGCATGTTGAAATAGATTTATATGTACATTGAATCTTGAATTCAAAAAATTACAATTTCAAGGTAATTATACAGGTAAGCTGTTGAATATTTTTTGACTAGGAGATGGCAGCAATAGCTCCCAGGTAAAATTAAGTTCAAATTATTCAACAGAATAAATAATATTATTAACCCTTTAACCCTCGAATTTGTTCCAAAAAATTTCAATTATCTCATATAAAATGTCCATTTTCAGACCAAGACTATTTTTGAAAATTTACTGCTGGAATGACTGGTTATCGAGCCAGTCATTCCAGTGGTAAATTTTCAAAAATAGTCTTCTCTTGGTCTGCAAATGGACATTTCTCAAGACCACTGCTGAAGCCATTTTTGGATGATATGAATGTTAAAGGGCCAAACTGTAATTTCATCAATGACATACAATTCGTTCACCTCATGACATACTTATCAATTTTCATGATAGAGCTCCGTCACTATGATTGTGACATCACCTAACTAGTGATGTATTTGATTATGTCATATACTTCAGCAACAGATCAGATCCCTCAATTACTGGAAAGACTGCATCCCGTATGTTGTGTCCTTTCATTTTGCCACACATCACAGAAATCATGTGGCGGTGGTGCCACATTTGGATTGCTATAGTATGATATCCTATAGGTCATATAGGATGGAACTGTATCATATATGCCAAAGCAGAGCACTGAGGTGTAGCGGCATAGTAGTGGGGGGGGGGAGACATGTGAAATCTCGACCATACTGAAGCTAGGCGTGTGCGAATATTGCTTTGAGTGATCACGGTCGATTATTTAAGAATAATTATGATTACTAGATTAATCAGCTTATGTATAAACACAAGTTACCCAGACATAACAACAAAAGCATATCAATGACGAATGCTGCAATGGTGTTTAGAAAAGCCCATTTGCAGGCCAAGAGAAGACTATTTTTATAAATGTATCACTGAAATGCCTGGCTCGATTTCTCTTGGCCTGCAAAGGGACATAATACCCTCACTGTACAAATGTAAATTTTCGCGACCGATCTCATTAAAAAGTATTTAAAAGGTAGAATTTGAAATATTTAATGCAGTAGAAATTATTCACGATTATTCGATTAAATTATTTTTAATCATATACATTAACAATTTAAGAAATAATCGTGATTTTTTATATAATCACATAATCGTCCAAGTCTAATTGAAACTAAGAGTATTGTGCAAAATTAATGGAATATCACTGACCATTAGATAAAAGAATCGACATTGCTTACTGGGTCTTACGTTTAGTGATTTTTCTATTCAAAAGTTATCTCCCTTCTCCACAATTTTAGACAACAAACTGTTATCTCCCTAGTTTATTTATTCAAGTTTGGTGTTTAGCAGCTGCAGAACGCCCATCCTTCGGTAACACATAAGGAAGCCTTTAGATTGAACCAAATCTATAATGGGTGGCAATGTTTCTCATGGTATCTTCATTTTTAAGGTCCTATGGCCCACACACCGTGAAATCTAGAGGTCCCGGGATAAAATCTGGGGTTCCAATGCAGTTTTACTCAGCCATGATAAAATTAGAACTTACCATGGACTCACAGCTATGAGTTATGCGGGTCCCATGTTAGATTTTATGTGTATTTTTGTGCAAAAATGGATAAAACTAATTAACATTTAATAATCATTCCAGACTTTTACTTGTCCCATGGTACCCACTAACACTACTTTTTGGGGTCCAAGTTAAATTTTAGGTGTATATACCCTCAAAAGGACCCTTATGAGAATCCCTGATGGGTGGAGACGTAACATGGTGGAGTACAGGGACCGACCTACCCATTCGCCAATTAGCCAAATACTAGTAAAATTGAAATCTGGCTAATAGAAAGCAGGATTGGCTAAATATTTGGCTAATGATTAAAATCACATTATTATACATGAAATTCCAATATCTCAGATTAAAAGCACATATATAGGTGAGCTGTTGAATATTTTCAAACTAAATTGACTGGAAGCTGTTGCTGCCTTAGGCAGCAACAGCTTCCAGGCAAATTAGTTTCAAAATATTTAACATAATCTTATATTATTGGCATGTAGAGTTCAGTTGAAATGGTTACCTAATGGAGATGGATTGTATACATTGCAAAACATTTGCTAAAATTGTTACGATTTGGCTAAGAAAAACTGTAGTTGGCTAATCTATTGGCTAATTATTTGTGAAAGCCATGTCTGTCCCTGTGGAGCATACCAGTAAATCTTTGTTTCTTCTATTTTGCATCTATACCTGTGGTAGTGCCATAAGATAAGCCAGGCCAAGCGTCGAGTTCACCGGCATAGATGTGTGGGAAAGAGACAGCAGTACTGCGGAGTAAAGCAAATATTACTACAGTATCAAAAAAGCATCCGCTTTTGTTTCTACGAGAATTCTTAATACTTACCAGATGTACTATTATGATAATGTCTATTATCTAGTCTAGCTCAAAATGAACAATTAAAACTCCGCACTCTCCTGGTCCAGCCCACACTGTGTCCGGGAATTACTATAGCCGCAGGTACCGAGTCAATTCCCAATCACAGTCAAATTTGTCTTATTTTTGTCTTGACAAACAGCGAAAGCAGCTCAGCCTCACCTCAGCGGGGCGTCTGGGGCAGGGCCATAGTACATCTGGTAAGTATTAAGAATTCTCGTAGAAACAAAAGCGGATGCTTTTTTTATTCTACTTGGAATAATACTTACCAGATGTACTATTATGATAAACTCCAGATTTCAACAGCCAAGAAATACTAGTGGGAGGTGAGGCTCGAACCAGCACTCATCCACCATCCGACAGAGAAGGTTGTGAAGAGACTAGAACCATGGCATACGCTTGGGTTCTGCTATCTGACTTATAGAGTGCTAAACTTCCATGGTCTAGACCGCGCTCCCCCCCTCATTTGTCCGCACAAATTCCAGAGGGCTGTCAAAAACGGGGAGCAACACCCACCAGACCTGTGTCAGCCCCAAGTCTCAGTTAGGGCAGCCCAGAGAGTGCAAAGAAGCTACTCCAACTTCTAACTTTTGAAAAAGCTATCAGTATATCGATTAAAATTTCAAATTGGAATGAGTCTAATGTCTGCAAAAGAATAAGATGTTCTTGTCCAGACTATTTACTTAAATAGTCTGGTATTTCGACTATAAGTAAACTTAAAATTAGTCACTTAATTAATGTAAACACTCACCATTTTGAGTGCTTGGTCTTCTTAGTTCATCACAGGAGCTCGGCCCAATCCACGGTCGTTCTCAGGTCATGTGCATGGCCATTGTTCAGTGCAAGTGGAAGAACTTGTGATGTGTGCGAAATAGTGGTCGGATGTCGCTTAGTTCAGATTCGATAAATTGGCGATGGCTACAGGATTAAGTGCGCTGGAGATATCGTGAAGGAAGAAATCAGTAAATGACGACTCGGCATGCCATTGTGCTACAGACATCACCTCCTCTAATGAGATACCCGTATAAAGGGCCGTTGATGCTACTAGTGCTCGGACCTGATGGGCATTCGCACGATCAATCTGCTTTCCTGTAGCGATTTTGTGCGACATCTGAATAGCATCGACTACACAACGAGAAATAGTATCTTTCGAGGCGCGCAAATGAGGAGCTTTGAGACATAACTACAGAGATTTCGGGTCATCTCTCCACTCCTCAGTACGTTTTTTATACATTTTCAGACATCTGACAGGACACCAAGCAGAAGGGTTTGGGTCATGTCTAATTAAACTTGGCAAATTGATCGGATGTCCTGGATATTTAAGTGACTGATTCTTTGCCAGGAAACAAAGACGTGGAAGTAGTCTTAAACCTTCACCCGTGACGACAAAACGGTCTTGTTCGGCAGAAAGCGCATGAATTTCGCTTCTCTTTCTAGCCGATGCTGCTGCAACCAAGAAAACTGATTTAATAGTTAACAGTTTAATATCTATAGATCTAATCGGTTCAAAGGGAGCATGCCCTAAAGCCTGTAGAACAAGAGATGGATTCCATGCTGGGATAGGAATTGGCTGTCTAGGTCGCAGATTGCTCATTCCTTTAATAACTTCATTTAAAGTGTTATTCTCCACTCCTTCAATGGCCAGACTGGGAATGACCGAAGCTAATGCAGACTTATATGCTGCTAGGGTAGAAGGTACAAGTTTGTCAACTTCGTATAAATGACAGATAAAATCTGCTACGTGTTGAACAGATGCAGAAAAGGGATTAATATCTCTTCCCTTACACCATTCTGCAAATTTGTTGATTCTATAATTATATGTCTTGGTGGTTGACCCACTTCTGGCTGAAGCGACAAACTTCGCTGCTTGCTCAGAAAAGCCACCCTCAATTGCACGCTGCTTGATAACATCCATGCAGTCACTTTGAACATTTCCGGTCTGTCGTGAAGACACAGACCCTTGTTCTGAGTGATTAGATCCCTTCGGTCTGGAAGAGGAATTGGATTGCAGACCAGAAGGTTCAGCAGATCCGTAAACCATGATCGGCCCGGCCAATGAGGGTGATCAGTAGTACTTGGCATATTCCTTCTCTTATCTTTGCCAGAACTTTCGGGATGAGAATCGTTGGAGGATACGCATACGCGTACATTCCCTTCCAACTTATCGCCAGTGCGTCTACTGCCATGGCTAGCGGGTCCGGGATCGGTGACACGTATATGACCATCTTTGCATTTAGTTTCATCGCAAATAGATCCACATTTAGTTTGCCCCAATGTTTGAATAGAACGTCCGCTACCGATTGGTTGACTGCCATTCCGTCGGACGACAAATCATCCTTCGACTGAGCGCATCTGCTAGGATGTTCAGTCTTCCTGGAATGTGTGCTGCCCGAAGAATAATATTCCTCTCTTGGCACCACAGCAGAAGGTTCCAAATCATCATGTTCAACTCTGGTGAACTCGTCCCGCCTTGGCGGTTCAAATAAGACACCACTGTTGAGTTGTCTGTCGTTATTAGGACAATCTTGTCTTGGATTAAAATCTCGAATTTTCGAAGTCCTAATACCACCGCTAATAATTCGAGAACATTGATATGTTTCTGCGCATTGGTCCGATCCCAATTCCCTGACACTGATCGATTGTCCAATACTGCTTCCTAACCCGTCGTCGATGCATCTGTAAAGATGGACATCTGTGGTTGAGGACGATGTAGAGGAACACCTCGCAGGAGATTCTGTTCTGATAACCACCACTGAAGATGGAATATCAATGGTTCTTTTACTGGAATTCTCAGAGATAACGGATCCATTTTCTGAGACCAGAATGACATTAGATACATCTGACTCGGCCTGCCCATGAGTGCCGCATAAGGAACCACTTTCTCCAGAGACACTAGTAAACCTAGTATTCTAAGAAATTGACGCGCCATCAGATAGGCTCCTAGAGAAACTGACTCCAGAACTGCAATCAGGCTCTTGACTCTGCTCTCCGCCGGAAAAGCTACGCCGTCCCTGAGATTGAAAAATATTCCCTGATAAACAAATTCCTGGGATGGAGTCAATTCTGATTTCTCTAGATTCACACTCCATCCTAGATCCTTTAGTAAGGCTAGGACTACCTGAAGATTGTTGCGCAAACTGGATTCCCCGCCTTCAGCAGCCAGTCGTCTATGTAAGTATGAACAGCTATGTTTCTCCTGCGAAGAAAAGCAGTCATGGCGAGGGCCACTCTCGGTGCTGTGGTCAAGCCGAATGGAAGCGCATTGAATTCCCAACATTGTCTTGGAATGCAAAGCGAAGGTATTTCTGAAAAGGAATTGACATTGGAATATGAAAATAAGCATCCTTCAGATCTATTGACACTGCCCACATGCCTTTTCTCAACCCCGACATCACTGCCGCTACAGTCTCCAACTGAAATTTTGGTGACAGAATAAACTTGTTTAACGGTTTGAGATTGAGAATCTGTCTCCACCCTCCGGTGCGTTTTGGAACGAGGAACATCATCGAATAGAAGCCTAGGGATGACTGATTGCGGACTAAGTGAATCGCATTCTTCCGCTGAAGACTTTTGATTTCTGAGCAAATGGCACCTAGACGATCGGATTCCCTTGGAACGGGAGTCCACACTGGAGTCTATGTTAATGGAATTAATGATTGACGGATGAGTCAATCTGGTTCGTAGTCGTTTCTTAACCACTGACAGACTAAACAATCCTGCGCGACCTGTTCCGACTGGTTTGAGAACAGTTGAAGTCTGCCTCCGACGGAAGGAATCTGCACACAACTCGCGATCGATATTGCACGAGACGACGTTAATTCACCTAGGTGAAGATCCTCGACGCCCCTCGTTCCTGGTGATACCAGAGCAGATCCCGCCGGAAACCCGTCAGGACCGTCCCCCACGGCCACCCCATGGTTTTTTTTAAAACGACGGTCCGGAACCGCCACCATGGCTATCCTTACGGTAGCCGCCGCGACCCGAAACACCACCCTTCCTCTCCTCCTCATACGGCCTCTTATTAGAGGACTTGTATGAGGAAGAACGACCAGGACCTTGCGAACCGGATGCCCGATGGGTATCACGGCCAGACGGACGGAAGGGCGATCTTTGGCGCTGCCTCTGGTGCTCCTGTCGGTGCTGCTTATAGGACTGCTGCGGCTGAGTCCTTTTCGTCGACTTCCACGACTTGTCGATTACTTCTTGTTCCGCAACCATTGATGTGACCTTGGATAAGGCTTGCCGTGCCGAGCTGCCGAACAAGCCTGGACCTATGAATGGCGCGGAAGACAACGCAGCCCTCATTTCAGGTCCTGGTTCTACAAAATCGAGAACCATTCTCCGTCGCTCAGACAATGATCTCGTGATAACCCTGGCCAGGCAATCTTGAGATAGGCGCATGGTGTCCCGGACAACTCCGGGAGCAGCCTCTGGCACTACCCAACCTTCCGCCACGCAGGTCAGCATACCCTGCATGATGGTACAGACGTGCGAAAGTGCCGCCATGCCAGCTCTCGCCGCATCCTCAACTCATTGAAAGGATCTTTATTTGACTACGAAACTAACGGACGAGACCGTCCCTTAGCTTTGCCAGCCAATGGCCTATTCAGTGCCTCTCTCTCCCCGACGGAAAGCCGTGGGACCCTGGCATACTGATGGTAGGCCTGCTCCGGAAAGCGGACCCTACTCCTAATCCCTTTCGGGGGCTTTGGAAGCGTAGAGTCCGGCTGGACCATACAATATGCCACTATCTCCAACATGTCAGAGGTCAACGTATCCAAAGGCAGAGCAGTCAGAAGAGCCACTGGACAGAGCGCTAGCCACTCACTCTGACATCTGCTCCATTGACGGATCGCGCCGAGATCCTTGATCCGATGCCAACCCGAGACGGCCGGACATCCATTCAAGGACCTGCACCCATTCAGCCTCGGTGGAAAAGGACAACTCATCCAACAAGGGACTGCCGTTCTCATCTTCTTTCTCGCTTTTGGACGAGGCAGACACCAACGATCCATGCTGAGGACTGCGAACTTGATTTACTAGTATAAACAACGCCCACAGACCATGTACTCGCGGCTCCAACATCCAACGATTCGCCGCACACGGACTCACTAAAATCCATCGGCTCCAGCATGGGAGCCGGGACCACAGCCGCATTAATCACGGTAGGCGACGGAAATCCGATAGGACCCGTAAGCACCGGCGCCGGGATACCGTCAGAAGCAGTCAAACACGACTCCAACGGCAGCACGGGCTGAACAAAATATGGATGGAAGATGCCCGATGGAACGTCAACATCACCACCCGGCTGGCAAACCCGTACATAACCGGAAGGAGAACCTTGGGACGTACCGGGTACAGCCATCGCGGAAAGATCCGGCATGCCGGAATCCTCCATGAGCAAAAGCTCCTCCTCCTCTGCCGTCGGCTCTTGAGCCAACGCAACATGAGGTACAGGTGCAACACCCTCCGCAGCACTGACCGGACCACCGAAAGGTAGTCATAACCAAGTACCCGCATAATGCTTAAACAGTTAAGGGTACCGGAGGGACTCCAACAATGGCTACCATTTTAAAATAATGTGCCAATTTAAGGAAAATTCAATCATTCATTACGGCACAAATGTATAAATTCTAGATTGATACAACCTGCCCCTGAGATGATTTTCCTTTCTCTTCCATGACACCAGCAATGGATAGCTTCAAACACGCTGAATTCCGTTAAAATACTTGAGAAGTCAGCAAAATAGACGAATCAGACTGTGATTGGGTATTGACTCGGTACCTGGGGCTATGGTAATTCCCGGACTCAGTATGGGCAGGACCAGGAGAGTGCAGAGTTTTAATTGTTTATTTTGAGCTAGACTAGATAATAGACATTATCATAATAGTACATCTGGTAAGTATTATTTGAAGTAGAAAAGGCATACCACCACATCCACCTCTTGGAAGCTCTACCAGACAACCACTCTTCATCACCACTCACTTAGTTATAAAGGGAGGGGTGGGACCAGAGGGCAGAATGACAAGCTTGCTCTTACGGAAGCTTATATCACTCTGGCCAAACCCTCTTAGATGTGTACAAACCTCCTTACAGGAACCTGTGGACACAAGCACAAAGAGATTAACATTTTATGGTGCCAGATAATAAAAATTACCAGTTTTCTGAGCGCCTATAACGTCTATACCATGTCACGGAAATAGGTGGCACTGCGTAATTAAGACGTAATTCAGACATAACTGTAATAGAGATCACCTGATAACTCGGTCCTGAAGTGGCCTCAGATGAATTATGATGATCAGACATGACAACAACCACTCTAGAACAACTTTTGATAGATAATTGAGCAACTACTTAGCAAGTAGTAGAAAAACACAAGCATGTGGTTCAGGCCAATAGTCAAGAAAGACGCAGTGTCAGTCTGCGCTTGCGCGAGATTGGGGCCGGCATCCGGCAGACTGTCACCTGTCTACCTGCCCAGTAAGGGCACCTATCTTATTTAATCTGGGGTTATTGAGTGAAGGTCGATATTTAGGAAATATCATAGTGTTAGGGAGGTCTCTTGAAGTGAAAAAGTGTTAACCCATTAACCCTCAAATCTGCTCAAGAAAATTTTTATTTTCTAATAAAAAATGTCCATTTTTAGACCAAGAGAAGACTATTTTTGGAAATTTACCACTTGAATGAGTGGCTCGGTTATTGAGCCAGTCATTCCAGTTGTGAATTTTCAAAAATAATTTCTTGGTCTGCAAATGGATTTTTCACAAGACAACTGCAGAGACTATTTTTGGCTGATATGAGTGCTAAAGCTTTAAGGTTCCTTCTATCACATAAACCATAATTATATTGTTATATTGAGTCTTTTTTTTATAGAATGCATAAATCTATTAACTATTATTAATATATTAAAAGCTACAAACCTTTCTTTGAACTGTGTGATATTAATTTTAAAATACCATGCACCATTTACGCATGGCATACCCCTTCATCAAAATACATAGCTAAAAGCCATCTTTAACCGTCCGATTGCCAAGTCATTTTCCAAGCGTTATATCTCTGGAAATGCTGAATATTTTGACAACAATTAGACCGAAAGCTGTTCGTGGCTAGAAAGGGAATCTGCAGTGGTGTTCACCATTGTCCATTTACAAAACAAGACAAGACTTTTTTGAGAATTTATCACTGGAATGACTGGCTTGATTAGCGAGCCAGTCATTGCCAGGCTAAATATTTGAAAACAATCCTTGTTCTGTAAATTTTTATGAAAAAATTTTAATTTTCTTGAATTAATTATGCAGGTTAAAAGGGTAAAACAGAAATTTGATTTTAATTTGGTCACCTTCACTGATCGGACTCGCCTCTCCTTCGCCTTCAGTGAGGAGATTCTGTAACTGCGATGTCCTCAGTAGTTTCTGTGAGAGACTTGTTTCTGATGAAGCCACTGAACCCTTGTCAAACTTTAACGCGTCCTGGAAATAGACGGATCAGATCTGTCATTCAACAAGCATTCTGTAAGTATTGTTTTGCAATACATGTCTCCTACCTGGTGATATAATTCTTTAGAAATTGACAGTCAAAAGCTCCATTAAAAATTGACAGAAGCAGCTGAAACCCAAACTTGATCTGTAACTTCTCATAACAAAGCAACAAACCAAGTTTCAGTTATATATGGTGAAGGAGAACAAAAAAGTCTTGAAAGCTGATATGTTTGTATTTCATAAGTCGAAAGGGGACATAACTCCATCAAAAATTGATGCAAACTCCTGAAATTCGAACTTGCTCTGTAATTTCTCATCACAAAGTAATGTACCAATTCTCAGTTGAATATCTCGAAGGGCTGCGAAAAAAATTGTGGAAAACTAATATTTGTTGTATTTCATAAGTCGAAAGGGGGCATTAACTCCATGGAAGATTGATGAAAATGTCTGAAACATGAACATGCTCTGTAACTCCCTATAACAAAGCAACCTACCAATTCTCATTTGAATCCCTTGAAGGAGTGAGAAAAAAGTGTGGAAAATGGATATTTTTTTTATTTCATGTCAAAAGGGGATGTAACGCCACCAAAAATTGACGTAAACTTCTGAAACTCGAACTTGGTCTGTAATTTCGCATAACAACGTACTAATTCTGTTGCTCTGTAACTCCTTATACTAAAGCAATATACCAATTTTTCCTTAAATATTTTAAGGACTGCGAAAAAAAGTGTGGAAAACCAACTGCGACAGAGGGATATACACATGGACAGACAGACGGACAGATGGAGTGCAAACGTATAGTCTGCCACACCCCAAACCCCCACCCCCATCCTGGTTTTACCGGGAGGGCACTAATAATCAATAACTCAGCCAGTCACCCAAATGCTGAATTTTCAAAAAGGCTTCTCTTAGCCTGCAAGTGAACATTGACTGAGCAAAAATATCAATTTTCCTGAAAACTTGTTAATAAGTTAATAAACTAGAAGCACCTGCGCATGTAATTAATTTTAAATTTTAATTAATTTTGCGCTTTCCTAACATACCATATCCACATAGCAGTCTGGCACAAGATCTGCATAGAAAGGATGACATCCTAATCTGTCCATATGGGCATTGTGGTCATCTCTGGGATTAACGTGACTGGTCAGTGGCTGCGCTGAAGGCTGCTTCAGATGACGAATAGTGGTCTGCCACCAGCGTGTATCAGTCATAGTTGACAGAACAATCTGGACATGAAACACAAATAGAATCAATGTGCCATTTCAACCCTTAGCTTACTCAATGTTAACCATTTTACAATCACAGACCATAAACCGATAAAATCAGACTGAGTACGACATAACGAATATATGTTGAATATTTTGCAACTAATTTGACTGAGAGCTGTTGCTGCCTATATCAGCAACAGCTCCCATACAAATTAATTTCAAAATATTCAACAGCTGTCTTGTATAGTACTTGTGAAGTGATTAAGGATTAAATATAACAAGAGCTCAGCAAACAGTACATAATACCCCACCATGATGACAAACAAATGAATAACAGCTATCAGAAAACAGCGATTTCTTCCTCAAACCTAGCCCAGTTATCCCATGAAGTATCAAAACGAACCACTAAATGGTCATGGAGTTATCATCCGGAAACCAATTTTCAAAATGACCATCGGGGGCTGGTGGCCATATTGGATTTCTGATTCTGTGACGATTCAAAGCAATCTGATAAACAGAAATGCATTTATCAAATAGAAACCAATTTTCAAGATGGCCGCTGGTGTCTGGTGGCCATCTTGGATTTCAGATCATTTTTGGACAATTTCGATAGCTTTTTCCCAAGACCTAGTCCAGCCACTCTATGAAGTTTCAAAGAGATCAGGTAAAAAGTAACAACAGGCTGGTTGCCATCTTGGATTTCAGACCATTGTCACTTTGAGGTTATTAACCACATTTGAAATGCCATCAACAGTTTCCGCAAAAACATTTATAAACTTATAACATAAAATGTTCTCATGGTTCCATCAAAAATGTTGCTGATTGTTAAATATTGGTTAG
The DNA here is from genome assembly GCA_034401795.1 of Chaetoderma sp. LZ-2023a. Taxonomy (NCBI): domain Eukaryota; kingdom Metazoa; phylum Mollusca; class Caudofoveata; order Chaetodermatida; family Chaetodermatidae; genus Chaetoderma; species Chaetoderma sp. LZ-2023a. The sequence continues at coordinate 116,793,816 of CM067360.1, read as the reverse complement.
TTTCATATGCTTTATTTGCAGATCCGGGGCTGCAAACTTTTCAGAGTAAAGGTCCAAATGACAGCGAAAATAAAAGTGCTGTAGTTAAACACTAAATACGTTGTCATCATTAACCCTTTAACACACATATCACCCAAAAATAAGAAAATTTATCAAATTTCTTTTTCACGAGTGAGATGACATACTTACCTCCCTAACACTCTTGATATACTAGTATATCGGCTCTAAATTCAATAATATTTAGAATTATAAAAAGTTAGGTGCCCCTAATGGGCAGGTGGATGTATACAGTCATGCACATGACAGACCCCACCCACTGCGCATGCGCATACTGGTACTTCCGTTACTAAATATTGGCTGACATAGAAGCAACTAGTAAAAAAAACAAAGGACCAGGCCTCCGCGTGGTGGAGAGGCCGGGATCCTGTTAGGGAGGTAAGTATGTTATCTCACTCGTGAAAAAGAAATTTGATAAATTTTCTTATTTCACATCATGAGAACATACTTACCTCCCTAACACTCTTGATAAAAACCAGAATTTGAAAGTAAATTTGGTGGGAGGGAGGCAAGGTCCTGAAAACCAGCACACCCTCGAAGAGACTAGGCTCTTTGAATTTTCAAGAGATTTAAAATATCTGAAATTGTGACTGAAAACACAACCAGGAATAGAATTTTGCATCGGATAATCAACCAATGAAGAGAGATTGATCAAAAGGCAAATGCCCCACCCCCACCTCTTTCTGAGGAAGGTTAGGAAAAACGCTGCCCTAAATGACTAGCACGTTCTCTAATACCGTTAAATTCCGTGTATATTGCGCACTTTTTTGCTCAAATTACATGCTATAAAAAGCTCCTGCGCACTATATACAAGGATAAATATTTGTCCCATTTTTTTCCTCAGAATTTTTCGTCAGAATCACAAAATTCAGAGCTGAAAATGTGATTTTATGGATCGGGAATCAGTCGGGAATAACGATCGCATTCTAACATGTCTATAATGGTACTAATAGATCGTTGAAATGCCTTACTACTGTCTAAATACTGTGTTATACCTTTATTAAATATCATAGTGTTGTAAAATGATCAAATAAACCATCATTCAACTTTTTTACAACGCCATTGTTTCCTGTAATTTGTTCTAAGTTATATATATAAGGGGAGGTTACTCTTGTCTTCCCAAGTTGAACATAGAGATGTTTAAAATCCATAGATTGCTACACAGATACGGACATAAATGTGTTAAAAAAATAATGATAGGGCCGATGTTTTTCAAGGCGATCTAGCATTTACATAGATATAGAAAGGAATGTTTTATATGTGCTAAACGGCACAATGTTTTGACCAATCGGCGGGCAGGATGATTATGATTGACAGGTTAAGGTTAAAGGTCACAGCCGTCAACGTATGACAAAGTAACTAGAAACGAAAGGATGAGAATAGAAAATCATTTCAAATTGAAGATAATTCAATTTATTTAATAAACAATGCGTGGAATAAACTAGATTATTGCCCTATATTATAATATATTATGATGATGATATACTATAATATATTATATAAACCCCACCCCCACTCAAACAATACCCACAATTGATCACTGTCGATTTTGTAAACGGCAGACGGTCAGCTCTATCACCTTTGTTTATTGTACTTCTGACCGCGTTAATCCACCCACCCCGCCCCACCACCTGACTACACTGACTGAGAACCGAGTCTTGAAACCACTCATCTACTGCGTATCTGATTGAACAAAATCTCATGGGCTCGCCTTTGATATAGTTATCAAAGTAATTACCGGCACTATTAGTGAGCCAAAATGGATTTGAGTTTTTTAAAATTAAAATCGATTTTATTCTCGAGTATCAGCGCACAAAACTCATATTTTATGAATTGAAACAAAATAAATATCCGATTTTTTATGTTCTAACGACCATTTATGTTAATGAGCTCTGCTCAAATCAAATTCGGATTCTAACCTGTTCTGATGGAAATTATATTTGTATTTTTATATCGTTTTATATCGTTCAATAAAGTTTAATACAAAATATTTGCTAAAAGTGTATGCAAATGATATTCCCGTGATTAAACAACAGAGTAACGCACGCCACAAATGGGATTTTATAAGGAAAGCGTATTCGACACGCAGTAAGTCATTGATTCTTTTGTTACCAGTTTTCGTTCACATGTCTCTCAATCTTACTGCGCACTATACACGGAAAGAAGGTTTTTTCAGGCCGATTTTGGTCAAATTTAGGGGTGCGCACTATCCACGATAGCGCAATATACACGGAAATTAACGGTACTTAATGAAAGTATTACTAGACATAGGAAAAAAGAAGAATTGCTTCAATTTCAAAACTCTCTGAAAGAACCACAATTAAGAGACATTACCATATTAAATAAAAAATGACACCATCACCAAGACAAAAAACAAAAATGGTCATATATACTGACCTCTGATGTCTTGGATGCGGCACTCATCTCTTCCCCCACTGGATGAAGAGAATTGTACCAGCTAATAGTAGGGATACCCTACCAACAAATGTGATAGTTGTAAATAGCAGAGGAGGAAACTAATTACAAACATAAACCTCTACATTATTTTCTTTTGAGGACTGAGACGGCGAGCGGGTTAGAAGTGTCACGAAGGTAATGGTCAGTAAAACTTGATTCACAGTGCCACTGGGCTACTGACATAATGTCTTCAATAGAAACACCATTAAATAATGCCGTGGAAGTTATCACACCACAGACACTATGAGCCTTGGCTCTATCTACTTGGATTCCAGTGGCTGTCTTATGACAGAATTGAATACATTCTACTATCCATCTGGAAATAGTGTCTCTTGATGCCGTACCATGGGGTTCAATATATGACAACCATAGGGAACATGGGTTTGTCCGCCAAACCTGAGTTCTTTTCTTGTACTTATTTAAAGCACGGACAGGACTCCATACTTTAACACCAGGATCATATCTGGTTAAGGCAGGTAAAATAATAGGTTTACCCGGATATTTTAAAGATTGATTCTTAGCCAAGAAATTCAATCTTGGTAGAAGCTTAAGGCCTTCACCTGTAACTATATAATGGTCAGGCTCAGCAGACAAGGCATGAATTTCACTCCTGCGTCTGGCTGATGCTGCCGCAACTAAAAATACAGTTTTAAGTGTCAATAATTTTACAGATATAGCACTAAGTGGTTCAAAAGGTTTATCACTCAAAACCTGCAGAACCAGAGAAAGACTCCATGACGGTGTCAGTGGAGGATTTCTTGGTCTAAGATTTCCCATACCTTTAATAAGAGTATTTAAAACACTTACTTCATCACTTCCCCTCTTTGCCAAGCAAGGGATAAGTCATTAATGCTGATTTGTATCCGGCAATAGAATTAGGCTTAAGACTATAGGCATCATACAGGTGACAGAGATAATCAGCTACTACCTGAACAGATGCTTCCATCGGATTGATACATCTCCTTGAGCACCATTCTGCAAATCTGTTGATTTTATAATTATTAGCTCTGGAGGTTGACCCCCTTCTGGCTCTGGCCATGAAATTGGCTGCTTGCTCAGAAAAGCCCTCCTTAATCGCGGATTTTTTGACAACATCCATGCAGTCAATTGAAACATTGATGGATTGTTGTGAAGGGTCTTGCCCTGGAAGATAATATTGTCCATCAGAGGCAGAGGAACCGGATTGCAAACCAGAAGGTCCAGCTGATCCCTAAACCATGATCGGCTTGGCCAATTCGGGGCGATCAGAAGCACTTGGCATTCCTCTTGTTTGATCTTCTGAAGAATCCTTGGAATCAGGATTGTTGGAGGGTATGCGTATGCATACATTCCCTTCCAACTGATAGCTAGCGCATCTATTGCGATAGCCCTTGGATCTGGAATCGGAGAAATGTACGTCGTCATCTTCGCATTCTTCCTCATTGCGAACAAATCTATGTTGGGCTTTCCCCAATGATTGAACAGCTGATCGGCCACACATTGATTTAGTTGCCATTCCGTAGGCAGAATGCTCATCCTTCGGCTCAATGATTCTGCGAACAGATTCAGCCTTCCCGGAATATGAACTGCTTTCAAGGTGATCATATGATCCATGCACCAGCAAAGCAGCTTCCATGTCATCATACAGAGACTGGGCGACTTCGTCCTGCCCTGGTGGTTTATGTAACTCACTACTGTAGAGTTGTCTGAACGTATCATCACAAATTTTCCCTCCACTTCTTTTAAGAAGTGTTCCAGGCCTAGAATTACAGCCGGCAATTCTAGCATGTTGATATGTTCCTTTGACTGTTCCAGGTTCCAAAGCCCTGATATAGTGGCTTCTTCCAGGCAAGCTCCCCATCCCTCCATCGATGCATCCGTAAACATCGTTACTTGAGGGTGGGGAGGGGTCAGCATGACCCTCGCCAGGAGATTTCCCCTCTCCATCCACCAATCAAGGTGATGAATGAGAGGGTCCAACACTTGAAAGCGCGAGTCCAGTGATCCTGAACTCTGCGTTCACTGAGCCATGAGAAACAATTGAATCGGCCGCCTGCGTAAGGCCGCCGGTGGAATGACTGGTTCCATTGAAACCATCAGACCTAACATTCTCAGATAGACTCGTGCTAGAATATAACGACTGTTGCAAACCAACTGAATGCACGAGAGATTTTCCACTCTCTCCTGGGATGGATAAACATATCCTATCTCTAGATCGAAGAACATACCCAGGTAAACAAACTTCTGGGATGGAGTCAGCTCTTATTTCTGAAAGTTGATTATCTAGCCTAAATCTGTGAGTTTTCAAAACTATTTCCAGATTTGCTGTCAAACTTTCTGGGTTGTGTGCTTTCAGCAACCAGTCATCTATGTAAGTGTGAACAGCTATATTTCTCCTGCGGAGGTATGCCGTGATATAAACGAAATCTAGGATTTCTTTTTTCACGAGAGAGTTGATACTTACCTCCCTAATACTTTTGATATTGCTAAATATCGGCTTTCACTCAATAAAACACTCAGATTAAAAACAGTTAGGTGCCCCTACTGGGCAGGGAGTCAGAGGTAGTCCGGCGGATGCTCGCCCCACCACCGCGCATGCGCCGACTACTACTTCCTCTGGCTCATTTATTGGCTAACACATGCAACTACCAAGAGCCTGAAGACCGAGCCTCTGTGGGGCGGAGAGGCCGGGTCCGTATCTAGGGAGGTAAGTATCAACTCTCTCGTGAAAAAAGAAATCCTAGATTTCGTTTATTTCACATCAAGAGTATACTTACCTCCCTAATACTTTTGATATTGCCAGAATTCGAAAGTGAATCTGGCGGGAGGGAGGCGAGGTCAAAAGACCAGCTCTTCCCTATACGCTTTCAAGCGTTTAAGGCACTTATGACGTCTGAAACTGTGTGAAAACACAGTCAGGATTTGATAAACCATCGGATAACACAACCGATGTCTGAGAGATGACCGATTTGTCATATGTGCTCCCCCCCCCCCTTGGGAGGAAGATTAAATGACCTCAATGTCCTACACGCTCTCTTCGTACTAGTGCCAAGTACTATAGGACAGAGACGAAAGGCTCCATTTTCGTATACTCTCTCTAAAGAACCACAACCCACATAAACCATCACCATATTAATAACACTGGGTAACGTGACAATACAACACAATGAACAACACATGAACAAGACTGACCTTGTTGTACTAGGAAACTGTCATCACGATTCCAGTAGAGAAGGATGATACAGTCCCGACAAGTGGTTGTCACCGTCGCTGAATGGCGAAGTATATAAGCAATGCGGAAGCACTCTTCACAACATAAAGCGGTTATTGTTTCAAAATCGACAAGGCGAGAGGGTTAGAGGTGTCATGGAGGTAATGGTCTGTAAAACTTGACTCACAGTGCCACTGAGCCACTGACATAATATCATCCACAGGGACCCCATTAAACAGGGCAGTGGATGTCACGACACCGCGGACACTGTGAGCCTTGGCCACGTCAACCTGTCGCCCGGTGGCGGATTTGTGACAAAATTGAATACATTCCACAATCCACCTAGAAATGGTGTCCTTAGACGCCCTACCATGGGGTTCAATATATGACAACCATAACGCTGACTGGTCGGTACGCCACTCCGAAGTACGCTGTTTGTACCGGAGCAGCGCCCGTACGGGGTACCATACTTTAGAATTAGGATCATATCTAGTTAAAGATGGCAAAAAAATAGGCTGACCTGGATATTTCAATGACTGATTCTTAGACAAGAAATTAATCCTAGGTAGAAGCTTAAGGCCTTCCCCTGTAACCACAAAACGGTCAACCTCGGCTGATAAGGCGTGAATTTCACTCCTACGCCTCGCCGAGGCCGCAGCAATTAAAAATACAGTTTTAAGAGTTAACATTTTCATAGAAATGGAACTAAGTGGTTCAAAAGGCTTATCACCTAGTACCTGGAGCACCAGTGATAAACTCCAAGACGGAATCAGTGGAGGATTCCTTGGTCTTAGATTGCCCATGCCTTTAATTAATACATTTAATGTACTTACTTCATCACTCCCCCTATTAGCCAAGCAAGGAATAACAGTCATTAAAGCTGATTTATAACCAGCAATAGAGTTAGGCTTGAGGCTATAGGCATCATATAGGTGACAGAGGAAATCAGCCACTACCTGAATAGATGATTCCATTGGATCAATACATCTTTTTGAGCACCACTCTGCAAATCTGTTGATTTTATAATTATATGCTCTGGAGGTTGACCCCCTCCTGGCTTTGGCCATAAACATGGCCGCTTGCTCAGAAAAGCCCTCCTTAATTCTAGATTCCTTGACAACATCCACGCAGTCAATCGGAACATTGACGGATTGTCGTGAAGGGCCTTGCCCTGGAAGATAAGGTCGTCCATCAGAGGCAGCGGAACCGGATTGCAGACCAGAAGGTCCAGCAGATCCGTATACCACGATCGGCTTGGCAAATCCGGGGCGATCAGAAGCACTTGGCACTCCTGCTGCCTGATTTTCTGAAGCACCTTTGGAATCAGGATTGCTGGGGGGAATGCGTATGCATACATTCCCTCCCAGCTGATAGCTAACGCATCTGTTGCGAAAGCGCTTGGGTCTGGAATCGGAGAGACGTACGTCGTCATCTTCGCATTCTTCTTCGTTGCGAACAAATCTATGTTGGGTTTCCCCCAATGGTCGAACAGACGATCCGCCACACATTGATTTAGTTGCCATTCCGTGGGTAAAACACTCATCCTTCGGCTCAATGAGTCTGCTAGCAGATTTAACCTCCCCGGAATATGAACTGCCTTCAAGGTGATCCCATGATCCAGGCACCAACAAAGCAGTTTCCATGTCATCATACAGAGACTGGGCGACTTCGTTCCGCCCTGGCGGTTTATGTAAGTCACTACTGTTGAGTTGTCTGAACGAATTAGAACAATCTTGCCCTGAACTTTCTGTAAGAAATGTTCCAGGCCCAGGACTACTGCTCTTAGCTCTAGTAGATTGATATGTTCCTTGGACTGATCCAGATCCCAAAGCCCTGATACTGTGGACTCTTCCAGACAAGCTCCCCACCCCTCCATCGATGCATCTGTATACACAGTCACCTGAGGGTGGGGAGGGGTTAGCAAAACCCCCGGCAAGAGATTCTCTGTATTCAACCACCATTGCAGGTGGTGAATCAGAGGCGCCAACACTGACACGTTCGAGTCCAGCGAACCTGAACTCTGGGTCCACTGTGTCATGAGAAACAACTGGATCAGGCGCCTGCGCAAGGCGGCCTGCGGAATGACTGGTTCCAAAGAAACCATCAAGCCCAGCATTCTCAAGTAAACCCGCGCCAGGACATGACGACTGTCGCACACCGACTGTATTACCGAGATGAGTATTTGAACCCTCTCCTGAGTGGGGTACACATACCCCGTCTCCAGATCGAAGAACATGCCCAGGTAAACAAACTTCTGGGATGGAGTTAGCTCTGATTTCGGGAAATTGATCATCCAGCCCAAGTCCGAGCGAGTTTTCAAAACAATCTCCAGATTGGCTGACAACGATTCCCGGGTGTGTGCTTTCAACAGCCAGTCGTCTATGTACGTGTGGACTGCTATGCTTCTCCTGCGGAGGTATGCAGTGATCGCGAGAACCACACGGGTGAAGACCCGAGGAGCCGTGGAAATCCCGAAGGGTAACACCCTGAATTCCCACCGCCGGCCCTGAAATGCGAATCTCAGGAAGCGACGGAAACTCCTCTCTATGGGAATGTGGAAATACGCATCCTTCAAATCTATGGAAGCGGTCCACATTCCTCGCTCCAACCCCGCCAATACCGAGCGCACAGTCTCCATCTTGAAACTGGGCGTCTCTAAGAACTTGTTCAAAGGCTTGAGGTTGAGAATCGGCCTCCACCCTCCGGTGTTTTTCTTCACTAAGAAGAGGGTTGAATAGAAGCCCGGGCACCTCTGTGCCGGCTGAATGGCTTCTTTTAGTATGAGGGAATTTATTTCCTCCTCTATACACAACCTCTGATCCGGATCCCGTGGAATAGGAGTCCAGATCGGCGCGAGAGACAGTCGCGATGGCGGGCCTGTCACCCAGTCGGGACGATACCCGACGGAAAGCCATCGCAAGACTAAACGGTCCTGAGTCAACCGCTTCCACTCTGGCAAGTGGCCGGCCAAACGGCCGCCCACCGGTCCACCTAGGGATAGAGGTGGACATAAGGAGTGCCAGAGTGGCACTGTCCTCTCGGCGTGAAACACCGGAGTGGTTCCCACCGCGGTAACCAGGCCATCAGGCCCGATTGCCGCGACCAGATCCCCGCGCGCCCCGTCCAGCGCCGCGCGCACCATGGTGCGCGGGCGGCTGTCTGGCTGGGTGCGGCTGGGGAGCCTGCGCCCCCCTCGCTGCTGGCCGAATCGCACGTGGCCTAGGCCTACGTTGTGACGGTGGCTGGCCTCTGACCTGGCCAGCACCACCTCGAGCCTGCAGAGGACGATACGCAGGGGGTGCCGCGCGAACACGCTCCCGCCGGAGCACCTCAAATTGTTCACGCAGCGCCCTCTGGTTGTTAACCAGAGTGACCGTCTCCTGGAGGTGCCTGCATCCCTCACCTCCAAAGAGACCAGGACCTGTCATAGGCGTCCGCAGCAGCCTATTATACAGGTCCTGGGACGGGCACAGATTGTCAAGAGCAAACGTGCGCCTCGCCCGGACACTTCTGGTCACCGCCCGCGTCAAACAGTCCAAAGCCAGGTTGATACCATCCTGGATGTCTCTCTGGACTGTTACCGGGCTTGGCTGGCGTGATGAGGAGGCCGCTACCACCCCCTGTAGCAGCTGGGAGACGTGGGACAGAGCGGCAATCGACGCCCTCCCACTCTCCTCCGCATCACGCAGCGCGGCATTCGCCGAACGCAACGCGTTCGAGCACAAGACTGCCGTGTCAGAACGGGAGCCCGGCCGCACATCTTCGCCTAAAGCCGCGCGATCATCCACGCTTGGCTTTGGCACCACACCGTACCGCTGGTATTCCAGGGGCACGATGCGGCAACGCTTCGCCACCTCGCGAGGGGCCTTCGCGAGACGTCCATTAACCTTAATGGACGCCTCCGCCGCTTCGAACATGTCCACGACATGCTCAGCCAGCGGCAGAGATGGCATAGCGGTAGCCGCCGGCCTACCAGCTAACCACGGCCTATGGTCACGCTGGCTAGCCGGCAGCTCCACGGGTAGATCGGGCCGAACACTTACCAGCCACTGGCAAGCGTCCGACCAATCCTCCTCCGTGGTTAACTGCGAGCGCTCTACTAGACGAGGGCCTTCGTCTTCCTCCAGAGCACTCGCAGTTGACGTCGACGGCGGATAAGCTGATACCCCTGGCAAGCCCGGAAAAGCATGCGGGCCCGAGAGAGCAGGCAAGCTGAACTCCGCGGCTTGACCAGGAGCAGGCGCCGTGGCAGAGCGTGGGGTAAACACCGCCCTACCGCGGCCCTGACCAGCACCAGCGACACCATCGGCAAGCCGAGGTATGCGGTATCCGTGGTCAACAGCACCGCCCGGGGACACCTTCTGGACCGTGAAATCTACTCCTGCGAGAGTAGAACCACGGAACACGTCGTCTGTATTCCCCGCGAGGGGTGCACAGATGTCGTATTCCATGGCCACGTCCTCAGAAGGCGACCCTAGCAGGAGATCCTCTTCCTCCTGGCCAGAAAGATTAGACTCCGGGTCAGCAAAGAGAGCTAACCCGGACTGGCCAGGAAAGGTGCCATAGGAGGCTTTGACACCCGCGGCGCGCGGATACCCAGGGTCTGATGAGCAGACCGCGGGTCCCAGCAACAACCGTTGTCCACGGCCCCTCGGCGCGGCGCCATGCCTGCTGCCAGGGTTTTGGACTGCCCCCAACAAAGGGGCCACCTCTGAATCCACAAACGGACCGGACCTAAAGAGACCGGATTCAGAGGCGGGGATCACCTGCTCGTAAGCAGATGCCGAGGACAACAAAGGAGCTGGCCCAGGGAGCATGCTGCGAAGCAACTCTGGGACCAAATCCTTTATTGTCCTCTGCATCTCTTGCAACATTTCGGACCTGAAGGCCTCCATATCCACCGCGGATGAGGCCTTCTTCTTACCCTTCTTACTACCCTCCTTCTTCTTCTTCCTCTTTTCCTCCATCACCTTCTCCCTTGCCTGCAATGAGAGAAAATCAGACATTAGATCTCCCCCCCACTGCTTACATACATCGCACTTCAGCAACGGTCCACAGGGACTGCAGCTGAAGCACAAGTGCGGTACGAATCTATTCTTCAGAAACCTCCCGCAGGACGGGCAACCAGGTCTCTGAAACAGGACAAGGACAAGGACAATGAGCAAGATAGTTAAGGTTAGCGAACTCAAAACCAACTAAAAAGAGAGGGACAGGATCCTCAAGATCGCAAGTCAAGAAGAACCAGCCGTGGACAAAACGTTAAATGTTAATAAAGGCCAAGGCCGATTATGACGTCATCAATCCCGTGACCAAAATAATCGATCCGCAACAAGCACCAAGTGCAAGAACGAATTGTATAAGTAACCGGAACATTTCCGTTGAATTGGCATTTCGAGTACACAACAATCAGATATACAGAGATAACTCCTTCCAATTCTAGCATTGGCAAAAAAGGAAATTATCTCCCCTTTTGTTTATCAATAATTAGATACCTGACACTTGTACAGACAAACCATCCAACGTGATGAACCGGAGAACTCCACCATAGTACGCCTCTACATTCTCTCCACCGAAGGGGAAGGAATTGGATCAAGAGGGCAAAGTGAGAAGACCTTTATAATAGGCCTCCAACTCACTGAACATAGATTTTTTGGTTAGATAACCTAACAGTATTAGTAGGAAATGGAACCGTGGTGGAGAGAAACATATCCTCTTGTGCCGAGAAGTCCATCAAAGCTTCTACGTGATACCTGTGGACAAAAACACAAAAAGAAATGAGACTTATGAAGCACCATGTTGTAAAAAACAAACACAAACAGGCGCTAATCACGGTAAGCGCGAATCCCGGAAACACATTAAACCGGGACAAAACACGCTAGCATATCAAAGAAGTCACCTGATAAAGAGATCCAGCTCCTTCCAAAGGTGAGTCCTCTCTTTCCGACATGCCACGAACGTACAACAATCGTCAAATAAGTGAAAAACAAGGTAAACGCGCAGAAAATGTAGAGTAGCACAAAACCGCATGTAACCCTTAGCCAATAAATGAGCAAAGAGTAAGTAGTAGTCGGCGCATGCGCGGTGGTGGGGCGAGCATCCGCCGGACTACCTCTGACTCCCTGCCCAGTAGGGGCACCTAACTGTTTTTAATCTGAGTGTTTTATTGAGTGAAAGCCGATATTTAGCAATATCAAAAGTATTAGGGAGGTAAGTATACTCTTGATGTGAAAGCAAGTACCACTCAAGGGAAGACGCTTGGAGCCGTCGAGATGTCGAATGGAAGAACCTTGAATTCTCATTGGCATCCCTGAAAAGCAAAATCTCAGGAACCGATGAAAACTTCTTGCAATTGCAATGTGGAAATAAGCATCCTTGAGATCTATTGATGCTGTCCACATTCCCTTCTCTAACCACAACAACACCGATCTTACGGTTTGAGGTTGAGAATTGGTCTCCCCCCCCCCCCCCCCCCGGTGTTCTTTGTCACAAGAAACACGGTTGAATAGAAGCCCGGGCAATCTTGCGCCGGTTGAATTGCTTCCTTTAGAATTAGAGATTCTATCTCCTCTTCTATGCACAACCGCTTGTCTGGATCTCTTGGAATTTGAGTCCAGACCGGTACCAGAGACAGATGTTTAGAAGTGCTCTTGGTACAGTCTCTGGTACGAGTGCCAACACCCGAGTGGTCCCTGTGGTAACCGGAACAAATTTTAGCCCATCAGGCCCGGTTACCACGTGCCGCTCCTCGCGCGCTACGACCAGCGCCACGTGCACCACAGTGCGTGGGCTGTCTGGCTGGCTACGCTTGAGGTGCTGGCTGATGTACTACAGCATGCTGCTGCTGGCGCGGCCGACATGGTCTCTGAGCCCAGCCGGCCTGCTGGCCTCTGACAATGCCAGCACTGCCACGAGCGTACTGCTGTCGAGCAGCCGAGGGCTGAACACGCATGTGTTCTCTGTGCAGCACTTCAAACTGTGCGCGCAGCGCCCTCTGGTTGTTCACTAAAGTCACTGTCTCTTGGAGGTGCCGACAACCTTCACTTCCAAAAAGACCAGGGCCCGCCATCGGCGCTTGCAACTAGCGCGACTTGAGCTCCTGAGACAGGCACAAATTGTCCATAACAAAAGTGCGCCTCGTTCTCAGTGACTTTGTGACTGACCTAGTCAGACAGTCCAACGCCAAGTTGATGCCATCCTGGATGGCTCGCTGGACTGGCGAACATCAAGCCTGGGTCTAAGACGGCTGCCCCTGGATCACTAAACACTTTGTCCGAGCTAGTAGGGCATGATCCAGAGATATGGGCTACTTGCACTGAGGTCGATGCGCAGGAAGTTGAAACACCTGTGCCCGAAACATGCCGCGAAGCATGTCAGGCATCAGATCTTTCAAAGTCCTGCGCATCTCACTCACCAACTCAACCTTGAAGGCCTCGAGCTCACCCTTCTTAGAGGCCTTCTTCTTACCCTCCTTCTTAGTCTTCTTGCCCTCCTCAGCCATCAGCTTAGCCTGGGAACAGAAGAATTCAGAGGTTAAATCGCCACCCCCCCCCCACTCTTTACAAATGACACATTTGTTGGACAGCCTACAAACTGAGCAAAGATGGCAAGGGTGGGGGAAGAATCTAGCCTTCATAGGCTTAAGACAGGATGGACATGACTTCTGAAAGGGAATGGATATGAAGACAATGAGTATTATAGTTTGCAAAACCTTGTTAATAGACTATTAGTACAAACATGAACAAACTCGAGAAGACATCCACCTTTTTTATACAGACAACCCTGACGGGACAGATGACTTCTCTAGTTAATAATAACCAATCACAACCAGGTTCCCTAATTAAGAGAGAGAGAATAAACGAAATCTAGGATTTCTTTTTTCACGAGAGAGTTGATACTTACCTCCCTAATACTTTTGATATTGCTAAATATCGGCTTTCACTCAATAAAACACTCAGATTAAAAACAGTTAGGTGCCCCTACTGGGCAGGGAGTCAGAGGTAGTCCGGCGGATGCTCGCCCCACCACCGCGCATGCGCCGACTACTACTTCCTCTGGCTCATTTATTGGCTAACACATGCAACTACCAAGAGCCTGAAGACCGAGCCTCTGTGGGGCGGAGAGGCCGGGTCAGTATCTAGGGAGGTAAGTATCAACTCTCTCGTGAAAAAAGAAATCCTAGATTTCGTTTATTTCACATCAAGAGTATACTTACCTCCCTAATACTTTTGATATTGCCAGAATTCGAAAGTGAATCTGGCGGGAGGGAGGCGAGGTCAAAAGACCAGCTCTTCCCTCTACGCTTTCAAGCGTTTAAGGCACTTATGACGTCTGAAACTGTGTGAAAACACAGTCAGGATTTGATAAACCATCGGATAACACAACCGATGCCTGAGAGATGACCGATTTGTCATATGCGCTCCCCCCCCACCCTTGGGAGGAAGATTAAATGACCTCAATGTCCTACACGCTCTCTTCGTACTAGTGCTAAGTACTATAGGACAGAGACGAAAAGGCTCCATTTTCGTATACTCTCTCTAAAGAACCACAACCCACATAAACCATCACCATATTAATAACACTGGGTAACGTGACAATACAAAACAATGAACAACACATGAACAAGACTGACCTTGTTGTACTAGGAAGCTGTCATCATGAATCCAGTAGAGAAGGATGATACAGTCCCGACAAGTGGTTGTCACCGTCGCTGAATGGCGAAGTATATAAGCAATGCGGAAGCACTCTTCACAAACATAAAGCGGTTATTGTTTCAAAATCGACAAGGCGAGAGGGTTAGAGGTGTCACGGAGGTAATGGTCTGTAAAACTTGACTCACAGTGCCACTGAGCCACTGACATAATATCATCCACAGGGACCCCACTAAACAGGGCAGTGGATGCCACGACACCGCGGACACTGTGAGCCTTGGCCACGTCAACCTGTCGCCCGGTGGCGGATTTGTGACAAAATTGAATACATTCCACAATCCACCTAGAAATGGTGTCCTTAGACGCCCTACCATGGGGTTCAATATATGACAACCATAACGCTGACTGGTCGGTACGCCACTCCGAAGTACGCTGTTTGTACCGGAGCAGCGCCCGTACGGGGCACCATACTTTAGAATTAGGATCATATCTAGTTAAAGATGGCAAAAAAATAGGCTGACCTGGATATTTCAATGACTGATTTTTAGACAAGAAATTAATCCTAGGTAGAAGCTTAAGGCCTTCCCCTGTAACCACAAAACGGTCAACCTCGGCTGATAAGGCGTGAATTTCACTCCTACGCCTCGCCGAGGCCGCAGCAATTAAAAATACAGTTTTAAGAGTTAACATTTTCATAGAAATGGAACTAAGTGGTTCAAAAGGCTTATCACCTAGTACCTGGAGCACCAGTGATAAACTCCAAGACGGAATCAGTGGAGGATTCCTTGGTCTTAGATTGCCCATGCCTTTAATTAATACATTTAATGTACTTACTTCATCACTCCCCCTATTAGCCAAGCAAGGAATAACAGTCATTAAAGCTGACTTATAACCAGCAATAGAGTTAGGCTTGAGGCTATAGGCATCATATAGGTGACAGAGGAAATCAGCCACTACCTGAATAGATGATTCCATTGGATCAATACATCTTTTTGAGCACCATTCTGCAAATCTGTTGATTTTATAATTATATGCTCTGGAGGTTGACCCCCTCCTGGCTTTGGCCATAAACATGGCCGCTTGCTCAGAAAAGCCCTCCTTAATTCTAGATTCCTTGACAACATCCACGCAGTCAATCGGAACATTGACGGATTGTCGTGAAGGGCCTTGCCCTGGAAGATAAGGTTGTCCATCAGAGGCAGCGGAACCGGATTGCAGACCAGAAGGTCCAGCAGATCCGTATACCACGATCGGCTTGGCCAATCCGGGGCGATCAGAAGCACTTGGCACTCCTGCTGCCTGATTTTCTGAAGCACCTTTGGAATCAGGATTGCTGGGGGGAATGCGTATGCATACATTCCCTCCCAGCTGATAGCTAACGCATCTGTTGCGAAAGCGCTTGGGTCTGGAATCGGAGAGACGTACGTCGTCATCTTCGCATTCTTCTTCATTGCGAACAAATCTATGTTGGGTTTCCCCCAATGGTCGAACAGACGATCCGCCACACATTGATTTAGTTGCCATTCCGTGGGTAAAACACTCATCCTTCGGCTCAATGAGTCTGCTAGCAGATTTAACCTCCCCGGAATATGAACTGCTTTCAAGGTGATCCCATGATCCAGGCACCAACAAAGCAGTTTCCATGTCATCATACAGAGACTGGGCGACTTCGTTCCGCCCTGGCGGTTTATGTAAGTCACTACTGTCGAGTTGTCTGAACGAATCAGAACAATCTTGCCCTGAACATTCTTTAAGAAATGTTCCAGGCCCAGGACTACTGCTCTTAGCTCTAGTAGATTGATATGTTCCTTGGACTGATCCAGATCCCAAAGCCCTGATACTGTGGACTCTTCCAGACAAGCTCCCCACCCCTCCATCGATGCATCTGTATACACAGTCACCTGAGGGTGGGGAGGGGTTAGCAAAACCCCCGGCAAGAGATTCTCTGTATTCAACCACCATTGCAGGTGGTGAATCAGAGGCGCCAACACTGACACGTTCGAGTCCAGCGAACCTGAACTCTGGGTCCACTGTGTCATGAGAAACAACTGGATCGGGCGCCTGCGCAAGGCGGCCTGCGGAATGACTGGTTCCAAAGAAACCATCAAGCCCAGCATTCTCAAGTAAACCCGTGCCAGGACATGACGACTGTCGCACACCGACTGTATTACCGAGATGAGTATTTGAACCCTCTCCTGAGTGGGGTACACATACCCCGTCTCCAGATCGAAGAACATGCCCAGGTAAACAAACTTCTGGGATGGAGTTAGCTCTGATTTCGGGAAATTGATCATCCAGCCCAAGTCCGAGAGAGTTTTCAAAACAATCTCCAGATTGGCTGACAACGATTCCCGGGTGTGTGCTTTCAACAGCCAGTCGTCTATGTACGTGTGGACTGCTATGCTTCTCCTGCGGAGGTATGCAGTGATCGCGAGAACCACACGGGTGAAGACCCGAGGAGCCGTGGAAATCCCGAAGGGTAACACCCTGAATTCCCACCGCCGGCCCTGAAATGCAAATCTCAGGAAGCGACGGAAACTCCTCTCTATGGGAATGTGGAAATAAGCATCCTTCAAATCTATTGACGCTGTCCACATTCCTCGCTCTAACCCCGCCAACACCGAGCGCACAGTCTCCATCTTGAAACTGGGCGTCTCTATGAACTTGTTCAATGGCTTGAGGTTGAGAATCGGCCTCCACCCTCCGGTGTTTTTCGTTACTAAGAACAGGGTTGAATAGAAGCCCGGGCACCTCTGTGCCGGCTGAATGGCTTCTTTTAGTATGAGGGAATTTATTTCCTCCTCTATACACAACCTCTGATCCGGATCCCGTGGAATAGGAGTCCAGATCGGCGCGAGAGACAGTCGCGATGGCGGGCCTGTCACCCAGTCGGGACGATACCCGACTGAAAGCCATCGCAAGACTAAACGGTCCTGAGTCAACCGCTTCCACTCTGGCAAGTGGCCGGCCAAACGGCCGCCCACCGGTCCACCTAGGGATAGAGGTGGACATAAGGAGTGCCAGAGTGGCACTGTTCTCTCGGCGTGAAACACCGGAGTGGTTCCCACCGCGGTAACCAGGCCATCAGGCCCGATTGCCGCGACCAGATCCCCGCGCGCCCCGCCCAGCGCCGCGCGCACCACGGTGCGCGGGCGGCTGTCTGGCTGGGTGCGGCTGGGGAGCCTGCGCCCCCCTCACTGCTGGCCGAATCGCCCGTGGCCTAGGCCTACGTTGCGACGGTGGCTGGCCTCTGACCTGGCCAGCACCACCTCGAGCCTGCAGAGGACGATACGCAGGGGGTGCCGCGCGAACACGCTCCCGCCGGAGCACCTCAAATTGTTCACGCAGCGCCCTCTGGTTGTTAACCAGAGTGACCGTCTCCTGGAGGTGCCTGCATCCCTCACCTCCAAAGAGACCAGGACCTGTCATAGGCGTCCGCAGCAGCCTATTATACAGGTCCTGGGACGGGCACAGATTGTCAAGCGCAAACGTGCGCCTCGCCCGGACACTTCTGGTCACCGCCCGCGTCAAACAGTCCAAAGCCAGGTTGATACCATCCTGGATGGCTCTCTGGACTGTTACCGGGCTTGGCTGGCGTGATGCGGAGGCCGCTACCACCCCCTGTAGCAGCTGGGAGACGTGGGACAGAGCGGCAATCGACGCCCTCCCACTCTCCTCCGCATCACGCAGCGCGGCATTCGCCGAACGCAACGCGTTCGAGCACAAGACTCCCGTGTCAGAACGGGAGCCCGGCCGCGCATCTTCGCCTAAAGCCGCGCGATCATCAACGCTTGGCTTCGGCACCACACCGTACCGCTGGTAATCCAGGGGCACGATGCGGCAACGCTTCGCCACCTCGCGAGGGGCCTTCGCGAGACGTCCATTAACCTTAATGGACGCCTCCGCCGCTTCGAACATGTCCACGACATGCTCAGCCAGCGGCAGAGATGGCATAGCGGTAGCCGCCGGCCTACCAGCTAACCACGGCCTATGGTCACGCTGGCTAGCCGGCAGCTCCACGGGTAGATCGGGCCGAACACTTACCAGCCACTGGCAAGCGTCCGACCAATCCTCCTCCGTGGCTAACTGCGAGCGCTCTACTAGACGAGGGCCTTCGTCTTCCTCCAGAGCACTCGCAGTTGACGTCGACGGCGGATAAGCTGATACCCCTGGCAAGCCTGGAAAAGCATGCGGGCCCGAGAGAGCAGGCATGCTAAACTCCGCGGCTTGACCAGGAGCAGGCGCCGTGGCAGAGCGTGGGGTAAACACCGCCCTACCGCGGGCCTGACCAGCACCAGCAACACCATCGGCAAGCCGAGGTATGCGGTATCCGTGGTCAACAGCACCGCCCGGGGACACCTTCTGGACCGTGAAATCTACTCCTGCGAGAGTAGAACCACGGAACACGTCGCCTGTATTCCCCGCGAGGGGTGCACAGACGTCGTATTCCATGGCCACGTCCTCAGAAGGCGACCCTAGCAGGAGATCCTCTTCCTCCTGGCCAGAAAGATTAGA
This sequence comes from Chaetoderma sp. LZ-2023a, assembly GCA_034401795.1. Lineage (NCBI taxonomy): Eukaryota > Metazoa > Mollusca > Caudofoveata > Chaetodermatida > Chaetodermatidae > Chaetoderma > Chaetoderma sp. LZ-2023a. The sequence continues at coordinate 116,774,949 of CM067360.1, read as the reverse complement.
CTCCGGGTCAGCAAAGAGAGCTAACCCGGACTGGCCAGGAAAGGTGCCATAGGAGGCTTTGACACCTTCGGCGCGCGGATACCCGGGGTCTGATGAGCAGACCGCGGGTCCCAGCAACAACCGTTGTCCACGGCCCCTCGGCGCGGCGCCATGCCTGCTGCCAGGGTCTTGGACTGCCCCCAACAAAGGGGCCACCTCTGAATCCACAAACGGACCGGACCTAAAGAGACCGGATTCAGAGGCGGGGATCACCTGCTCGTAAGCAGATGCCGAGGACAACAAAGGAGCTGGCCCAGGGAGCATGCCGCGAAGCAACTCTGGGACCAAATCCTTTATTGTCCTCTGCATCTCTTGCAACATTTCGGACCTGAAGGCCTCCATATCCACCGCGGATGAGGCCTTCTTCTTACCCTTCTTACAACCCTCCTTCTTCTTCTTCCTCTCTTCCTCCATCACCTTCTCCCTTGCCTGCAATGAGAGAAAATCAGACATTAGATCTCCCCCCCACTGCTTACATACGTCGCACTTCAGCAACGGTCCACAGGGACTGCAGCTGAAGCACAAGTGCGGAACGAAGCGGTTTTTCAGAAACCTCCCGCAGGACGGGCAACCAGGTCTCTGAAACAGGACAAAGGACAGGGACAATGAGCAAGATAGTTAAGGTTAGCGAACTCAAAACCAACTAAAAAGAGAGGGACAGGATCCTCAAGATCGCAAATCAAGAAGAACCAGCCTTGGACAAAACGTTAAATGTTAATAAAGGCCAAGGCCGATTATGACGTCATCACTCCCGTGACCAAAATAATCGATCCGCAACAAGCACCAAGTGCAAGAACGAATTGTATAAGTAACCGGAACATTCCCGTTGAATTGGCATTTCGAGTACACAACAATCAGATATACAGAGATAACTCCTTCCAATTCTAGCATTGGCAAAAAAGGAAATTATCTCCCCTTTTGTTTATCAATAATTAGATACCTGACACTTGTACAGACAAACCATCCAACGTGATGAACCGGAGAACTCCACCATAGTACGCCTCTACATTCTCTCCACCGAAGGGGAAGGAATTGGATCAAGAGGGCAAAGTGAGAAGACCTTTATAACAGGCCTCCAACTCACTGAACATAGATCTTTTGGTTAGATAACCTAACAGTATTAGTAGGAAATGGAACCGTGGTGGAGAGAAAACATATCCTCTTGTGCCGAGAAGTCCATCAAAGCTTCTACGTGATACCTGTGGACAAAACACAAAGAGAAATGAGACTTATGAAGCACCATGTTGTAAAAAACCAACACAAACAGGCGCTAATCACGGTAAGCGCGAGTCCCGGAAATACATTAAACCGGGACAAAACACGCTAGCATATCAAAGAAATCACCTGATAAAGAGATCCAGCTCCTTCCAAAGGCGAGTCCTCTCTTTCCGACATGCTTCCAACGTACAAGAATCGTCAAATTTGAGTAAAAAACAAGGTAACGCGCAGAAAATGTAAGGTAACACAAAACCGCATGTAACCCTTTGCCAATAAATGAGCAAAGAGGAAGTAGTAGTCGGCGCATGCGCGGTGGTGGGGCGAGCATCCGCCGGACTACCTCTGACTCCCTGCCCAGTAGGGGCACCTAACTGTTTTTAATCTGAGTGTTTTATTGAGTGAAAGCCGATATTTAGCAATATCAAAAGTATTAGGGAGGTAAGTATACTCTTGATGTGAAAAGGAGTAATGCCTAACTAGATATCTCTCCACCTTCATAATAAAGGGTGATAAAACATCAAGGACTTTCTCTAAACTAGGATTATGACATCAAGAAAGAGAAAAAACTCTGGCTGATTATGACATCAAGCCTCAATGCAACAGCTCCTTCAAGGAGAGGGGACATCAGAAACGAATGCAAGAAACATCGAGAGATATATATTCGAGAACCCATGCACATACAAGAGAATACAGTGCAATAAGAAATGGCAGCAGAAATTTGTGAATATTTTCAAATAATTAAGTGCCATAAGTAATAAACTCCCTTAGCCTGAGCACAGGCAAACCATCCTCTTGTGCAGGAGAACACGTCCATCCATCCGCCGAGACTCCTCTTCCAGAAGAACTGATGAGGGGGATGGGACAAAACGAAGGAGATATTTCTTTTATTAATTTAATATATCTCCAACCCTTAGACATATCACGATGATAAATCAAAAAAGAGACGTGAACAACCTTTGAGAGAAGAACAGGAACCCTTACACATACATAAGTCGAACCTGTAAACACAAAGCACAAGAGATTAATAGCCCTAGGCGCTGGGAAAAATTTAACAAGGATTCCCAGCGCCTGAAAACGCGGTACCGCCGAAACGGCCGCGATGAAAACCGATAACAAATAAAAGGTACAAGTCTTCAATAAATATATGGAACAATATCACCTTAGCAGATGAAGAGGAGGACTCCTCTAACACTTTTGCATCAGCCTAGATGGAACCAGATGATAAATTATAGTGAAAATTCTCAATAGAGAGCATGTAAAGTTTTCCACAAGTTGATTTCAGCCAATATATTAGAAAACGGAAGTACCAGTATGCGCATGCGCAGTGGGTGGGGTCTGTCATGTGCATGACTGTGTACATCCACCTGCCCATTAGGGGAACCTAACTTTTTAAAATTCTGAATATTAATTGAATTTAGAGCCGATAAACTAGTATATCAAGAGTGTTAGGGAGGTAAGTATGTTCTCATGATGTGAAACAGCTTCTGCAGTGATCTGGAGAAATATCCATTTACAGAACAAGAGATTTTAAAAATTTTACCACTTGAATGACTGGCTCAATAACAGAGCCTCCAAAAAGCATCTGCTTTTGTTTCTACGAGAATTCTTAATACTTACCAGATGTACTATTATGATAATGTCTATTAACTAGTCTAGCTCAAAATAAACAATTAAAAACTCCGCACTCTCATGGTCCTGCCCATACTGTGTCCGGGAATTACCATAGCCCCAGGTACCGAGTGAATTCCCAATCAGTCAGATTCGTCTTATATTTGCCTTGACAAACAGCGAAAGCAGCTCAGCCTCACCTCAGCGGGGCAGCTGAGGAAGGCCATAGTACATCTGGTAAGTATTAATTCTCGTAGAAACAAAAGCGAATGCTTTTTTGATTCTACTTCGAATAACACTTACCAGATGTACTATTACGATAAACTCCGGATTTCGACAGCCAAGAAATACCGGTGTGAGGTGAGGCTCGAAACAGCTCTCATCTACCATCCGACAGAGAAGGTTCTGAAGAGACTAGAACCCTGGCATATGCTTGGGTCCTGCTGTCTGACTCATGGAGTGCTAAACTTTCATGGTCTAGACCGCGCTCCCCCCTCATTTGTCCACACAAATTCCAGAGGGCTGTCAAAAAGGGGAAGCAACACCCACCAGACCTGTGTCAGCCCGAGGTCTCAGCTAGGGCAGTCCAGTAGAGTGCAAAGAAGCTACCACAACTTCTAATTTTGAAAGAAATATCAGTATATCGACTAGATTTTCAAATTGGAATAAGTCTAACATCTGTTGCAATGAATAAGATACTCTTGAACCAGACTATTTACTTAATCAGTCTGGTATTTCGACTGTAAGTAAACTAATATTAGTCACTTAATTAAAGTAAACACTCACCATTTTTGAGTGCTTGGTCTTTCTTGATCATCACAGGAGCTCGGCCCAATCCACGGTCGTTCTCAGATCATGTGCATTACCATTGTTCAGTGCATTTGGAAGAACCTTGCGATGTATGCGAAATAGTGGTCGGATGTGGCTTTAGCTAAGATTCGATAAATTGACAACGGCTACCAGATTAAGTGCACTGGAGATGTCGCAAAGGTAGAAATCAGTGAATGACGACTCGGCATGCCATTGTGCTACAGACATCGCCTCCTCAAAAGAGACACCCTTATAAAGGACCGATGATGCTGCTAGTGCTCGAACTTGATGGGCGTTCGCACAATCAATCTGCTTTCCTGTAGCGATTTTGTGCGACATCTGAATAGCGTCAACTATCCAACGAGAAATAGTATCTTTCGAGGCGCGTAAATGAGGAGCGTTGAGACATAACCACAGAGATTTCAGGTCATCTCTCCACTCATCAGTACGTTTCTTATACATTTTCAGACATCTGACAGGACACCAAGCAGAAGAGTTTGAGTCATGTCTAGTTAAACTTGGCAAATTGATCGGCTGTCCTGGATATTTACCTGACTGATTCTTTGCCAGGAAACAAAGACGGGGTAGTAGCCTTAAACCTTCACCCGTAACGACAAAACGGTCTTGTTCGGCAGAAAGCGCATGTATTTCGCTTCTCCTTCTCGCCGATGCTGCCGCAACAAAGAAAACTGATTTAATAGTTAACAGTTTAATATCTATAGATCTAATTGGTTCAAAGGGAGCATGCCCTAAAACCTGTAGAACATGAGATAGATTCCATGATGGGATAGGAATTGGCTGTCTAGGTCGCAAATTGATCATTCCCTTAATAACTTCATTTAAAGGGTCGTTCTCCACTCTTACAATGGCCAGACTGGGAACGACTGAAGCTAATGCAGACTTATATGCTGGTAAGGTTGAAGGTACAAGTTTGTCAACTTCGTACAGATGACAGATAAAATCTGCTACTTGTTGAACAGATGCAGAAAAGGGATTAATATCGCTTCCCTTACACCACTCTGCAAATTTGTTGATTCTATAATTATGTTTTGGTGGTTCACCCTCTTCTGGCTGAAGCGAGAAACTTCGCTGCTTGCTCAGAAAAGCCACCCTTAATTGCACGCTGCTTGATAACATCCATGCAGTCAATTGGAACATCTCCGGTCTGTCGTGGAGATACAAACCGCTGTTCTGAGAGATCAGATCCCTTCTGTCTGGAAGAGGGATGGGATGGCAGACCAGAAGGTCCAGCAGATCCGTAAACCATGATCGGCATGGCCAATGAGGGGCGATCAGTAGTACTTGGCATATGCCCTCTCTTATCTTTGCCAGAACTTTCGGGATGAGAATGGTTGGACGATACGCATATGCATACATTCCCTTCCAACTTATCGCCAGTGCGTCTACTGCTAAAGTTAGCTGGTCCAGGATCGGTGACACATATGTGACCATCTTTGCGTTTTGTTTTATCGCAAATAGATCCACATTTGGCTTGGCCCAATGTTTGAAAAGAACCTCCGCTACCGATTGGTTGAGCTGTGATTCCATCAGACGACAAACCGTCCTTCGACTGAGAGCATCCGCTAGAATGTTCAGTCTTCCTGGAATGTAATATATTCCTCTCTTGGCACCACAGCAGAAGGTTCCAAATCATCATACACATCTCCGGTGATCTTGTCCCGCTCTGGCAGTTCGAATAAGACACCACTGTTGAGTTGTCTCGGATTAAGTTCTCAAATTTTCGAAGTGCTAATGCCACCACTAATAATTCGAGAACATTGATGTGTTTCTGCGCATAGGTCCGATCCCATTCCCCTGACAGATTGTCTAATACTGCTCCCCAATCCGTCGTCAATGCATCTGTGAAGATGGACATATGCGGTTGAGGAGGTTGTAGAGGAACACCTCGCAGGAGATTCTGTTCTGATAACCACCACTGAAGATGGAATATCAATGGTTCTTTTCCTGGAATCCTCAGAGACAACGGATCCGTTCGCTGAGACCAGAATGACATTAAGTACATCTGAATCGGTCTGTGCCTGAGTGCCGCATAAGGCACCACCTTCTCCAGAGATACTAGTAAACCCAGTATTCTGAGAAATTGATGCGCTGTCAGATAGGCTCCTAGAGAAACTGACTCCAGAACTGCAATCAAACTCTTGACTCTGCTCTCCGCCAGAAAAGCTACAACGTCCATGAGATTCAAAAATATTCCCAGATATACAAACTCCTGGGATGGAGTTAACTCCGATTTCTCTAGATTCACAATCCATCCTAGATCCTTTAGCAAGGCCAGGACTACCTGAAGATTGTTGCATAGGATGACTGGATCCCCACCCTTCAGCAGCCAGTCGTCTATGTAAGTGTGAACAGCTATGTTTCTCCTGCGAAGATAAGAAGTCATGGCGAGAACCACTTTGGTGAAGACCCTCGGGGCTGTGGTCAGACCGAACGGAAGCACATTGAATTCCCAAACATTGTCTTGGAATGCAAAGCGAAGGTATTTCTGAAAAGGAATTGACATTGGAATATGAAAATATGCATCCTTCAGATCTATCGACACTGCCCACATGCCTTTTCTCAGCCCTGTCATTACCGCTGCTAGTCTCCATCTGAAACTTTGGAGAAAGAATAAATTTTTCAATGGTATGAGATTGAGAATTGGTCTCCAACCTCCAGTGCGTTTCGGAATGATGAACATTATCGAATAAAAGCCTAGGGAGGACTGATTGCGGACTAGAAGAATCGCGTTCTTCTGCTGAAGATCTTTGATTTACGAGCAAATGGCTCTAGACGATGGAACGGGAGTCCATACTGGAGTTGGTGTTAATGGAACTAACGATTGACGGATGAGCCAGTCCTGTTCGTAGCTGTTTCTTAACCAATGACAGACTAAACAATCTTGCACGACCTGTTCCAACTGGTTTGAGAACAGTTGAAGTCTGCCTCCGATGGTAGGAATCTGCACACAGCTCGTGGTCGATATTGCACGATAAGACGCTATTTCGCTTGGGTGAAGATCCTCGACTCCCTTCATTCCTGACGTCACCAGAACGGATCCCGCCGGAAACCCGTCAGGACTGTCCTCCACGGACACCCCGCGGTTTCTTAGAATATGACGGTCCGGGACCGCCGCTATGGCCATACTTATGATAGCGGCCGCGACCCGAACCGCCACCCTTCCTATCCTCCTCATACAGCCTCTTATTACAGGACTTGTATGAGGATGAACGGCCAGGTCTCTGTGAGCCAAATGCCCGATGGGCATCACGGCCAGAAGGATGGAAGGGTGATCTCTGGCGCTGCCTCTGTTACCCCTGCAGATGCTGCTTATCGGACTGCTGCGGCTGAGTCCTCTTCATCGACTTCCACGACCTGCCGTATACTTCTTGCTCTGCGACCATTGACGCGACTTTGGATAAAGCTTGCCATGCTGAGCAGCCAAACAAGCCTGGACCAATGAAGGCTGCAGAAGATAATGCAGCCCTCATCTCAGGTCCTGGTTCTACGCAATCAAGAACCATTCTCCTTCGCTCCGCCAATGTTCTGGTGATTACCCTGGCCAGGCAATCCTGGGACAAGCGCATGGTGTCCCGGACAACTCCGGGAGCAGCCTCTGGCTCTTCCCCACCTTCCGCCACACAGGTCAGCATATGCTGCAAGACGGTACAGCCGTGCGAGAGTGCAGCCATGGCCGCTCTCGCCGCACCCTCAATGAGAGTTAACTCATTAAAAGGATCTTTGTTAGCTTGGGAAACCAAGGGACGAGAACGACCCTTAGATTTGCCAGCCAACGGCCTATTCAATGCCTCTCTCTCCCCAACGGAAAGCCGAGGAACCTGGGCATATTGATGATAGGCCTGCTCCGGAAAGCGGACCCTACTCCTTATCCCCTTACGGGCCTTGGGCAGAAAATAATCTGCTTGAACCAGACGGTATGCCGCAACTTTCAACATGTCAGAAGTCTGCGTGTCCAAGGGGATCGTCAGCATGGCCGAAGAGCCACTTGACAGAGCGCTAGCCGCTCGCTCTGACATCCGCTCCATTGCAGGATTGTGCTGAGATCCTTGATCCGATGCCAACCCGAGACGGTCGGACATCCATCCAAGGACCTGCACCCATTCAGCTTCGGTGTAAAATGATGATTCGTCCATTAATGGCTACCATTCTCATCCTCCTCACCCTTGGATGAGGTCACCGACGACCCATGCTGAGAGCCATGAAGTGGGTCCATAACCCGACTACTTGCGGCTCCAGTATCTAGCGAATCACCAGACACGGATTCATCACAGTCCATCGGCTCCAGCACGGGAGCCGGGACTACAGCCGCTACTACGCAGGCGACGGAACGCCGAGAGGAGCCATGCTAGCCGCTGCCGTGATGCCGACTGAAACCGCAAAACACAGCTCCAACGGCAACGTGGCCTGAGCGAAATCCGGGTTGAAAATGCCTGATGGAACGTCAACATCACCACCCGCCTGGCAGACCCGTACAAATCCCGAGGGAGACCCATGGGACGTACCTGTGCCTGCCACCTGAGAAAGATCCGGGGCTTGCCGGAGTCTCCATTCAGGAGGAGATCTTCTTCCTCCACCGTCGGCTCTTGAACTAAAGCAGGAGGAAGGACAGGTGTTTGTTCCTCCACAGAACTGGCCGGACCACCGATAGGTTGCCCTGCACCAGCCTGCTTCGTCAGAATCATGGACTGGAAAGACTCGAACATCGCCTTGAATTGGGCCGCCGAAACACCCAAGGCCGAGTCCATACGCTCGTACAGATGCTCTTCAAGACCTTTTACTGACGCCTGATCCACTTTGGACGCCTTGTCCCTTGCGATCCTTTCCAAACGTGCACGCCGATCACAATCGAACTCTGCCACCAACTCCGATGAGCACTTCGCACACACATCACAAGGACTCCCAACCTTGCACTTCACGCAGGCACCGCAGTGATGTCCGGAAAACTTCCGTTTCATGAACCGATTGCAGTGCTGGCAGAGAGTATCCTGCCCCTTCACTTTCTACAAACACAAAGTAAGAATTAAAACGCTGCACATGATATACGATGACGAGCAACACGCACAATTAACTTGATTGTAATTTAAAATTACTTATAAACATTAACTTTCTCATAAATTAATGATAATCAAGTCTTTAGGCAGGAAATATTTGAAACTTTTTAGAGTGAAATTTAACAAACACGACTTGGTAATTAACTAATCGTTAAAATAGCCAAGAAATTAAGACTGATCGCTACAAACACTTTCGACAATGAAGCGAGAGCTTAAGATCGGCTTAAAACAGGGTGCATAGACACGCCCAGCCAAAACAAAGCGTTAATCGTGGGCGCCGCCATCTTGGCTAAGGGTGCATCCATCTTGGAAGGAACCGAGTCGCATGAGAAATTAACCGAGTACCCGGATAAGATTAAACAGTTAACGGGTAATGAAGCGACTCCAACAATGGCTACCATTTAAAAATAAAGTGCCAATTTAAGGAAATTTTAATCAGTCATTATGGCACGAATGTATAAATTCTAGATTGATCCAACCTGCCCCTGTGATGACTTTCCCTTTCCTTCCATGAAGCCAGCGATGGATAAAGTTAAACACTCTTAATTCCACTAAAATTCCACAATTTTAGAGCTAAAAAAACATGCAACTTTCAAAGTCAGCAAAATAGACGAATCTGACTGTGATTGGGAATTGACTCGGTACCTGCGGCTATGGTAATTCCCGGACACAGTATGGGTAGGACCAAGAGAGTGCGGAGTTTTTAATTGTTTATTTTGAGCTAGACTAGATAATAGACATTATCATAATAGTAATAAGGAAAAATTAGTTACCTCTCCGGGATGTAGAAATTGTTTGAGTGTAGCTTTCATGACCATCTCGGTCACTTCTTCAGCACTAACTGACGGTCGCTGGCAACGTCACTCTGGTCAGTTCTTGTGGAGTCACGTGATAGCATGGACTAGTAGACTGCTGGTATACGGTAGCCCTCATCTCTGTTCATGGTTGGTTAATGCTTGTAGATTTCTATAGCCTCTTTAACCTTCCGTTTGAATAAGATGGTCTCAATGTTGATGACCGAGGCACTGCTGGCGGGGATGGCATGGCCAGTGGATACTGTATGCTCTGCCACAGCCGAGTTGGAATTGGTTTAAAGATGTTCTTTGACTCTGGTGCTGAGAGGCCCTACTCTCAAACAATTTCTACATCCCAGAGAGGTAACTAATTTTTCCTTATTATGAATCATCCTGGGATCGGGACCAACTATTTCGGAAATATCATAATAGTACATCTGGTAAGTATTATTCGAAGTAGAAAGTCATTTCAGTGGTAAATTTTCAAAAACGTCTTCTCTTGGTGCGCAAATGAATATTTTATGTGAGAAAATTACAATTTTCTTGCACACATTTGAGGGACCAAGGGCTAAGGAATTCTAAATTCTAAATTTAGAGGAAATTACTTTGGAATGTAAACATACCACCGCTCACACAAAGTTGGACAGCACAAATAAATTTGCCCTCTTCCTATATCTATAATCCTAATTCACCTTTCCAGAGTATCCATCTATCATCTGACCTCGCATGACGTCATAATCAGCCCAGCGCGTGTATGATGATATCACAATCATTACGTCACAAAGGGTTCCACATAGACCGTCACCAAATCTCAAATGGTTCGACATGTTGTATGAATTGTATGTCTTTGTAATTCTTTGATATTTAATAAACATGCTGTTGAATATTTTGAGACTAATTTGACTGGGCGCTGTTGCTACCTTAGGCAGCAACAGCGCTCAGTCAAATAAGTTTCAAAATATTCAACAGCTTAGCTGTGTAGTTTTTTTGGAAATTGATAGTCAGGGTGTTCAGAGATCGATCTATCCCAACACGAGCGAGGTGTGGGTGGAGCTTAGCTAGAGATGGGCGGGGTATAGTTAAAACCGGAAAGGTCCATTATTTGTTTAATTTCATCATTATTACCTTGGTGGCTTTGGAAGTGGATGACAGCAGATCCCGGGTTGTACGTGTTGTACGAGTTATCAGATCCTGTGTTTGTTGTAAAGCTGCACTAGCAGAAAATGGACTGCTGGATTGACGTGTTCTACTAGAATCATTCCCATCTACTGTGTCTTCCAGGTTAGATGTCACTGTGTCATATAGTATCTGAACACATAAACAGAACATTTTAGCTTCTAACAAGAAATTAAAACAGCAAAGTTCATTGATGTTGTACCTAGTCATTTGTACATGAAAAGGCCATATTGACCAGACCTTCAAGTGCATAGTTTAAATAAATTGCTGCTGCCGCTGTTGTTGTTGTTATTGTTATTGTTGTTGTTGCTGTTGTTGTATATTTTATATTATTTACCTTAGTTTCCAGTAAGACCCTAGCTTTGAGAATAGGTTGGATCAGTTCGGTATCACAGTATGTCAAGGCAAATGACAGCAGTTCAGCTCTGGATAAACATAAAGTATCAGATATTAATCATCAATACATTCAAATGGTCTTCTAACAAGAGTTTTCTACCAATTTCATTGGTCAATTATAGTCTATGACAATAATGTATGATTACTGTGTGACTGTAGTAGTAGAAACATCCTACAGCGGCAATCAGTCCTTCTTCGCTTTTGCTCACTGTGTCTTGCCCTCAGTCAAAATCCTTAGCTTCCTCAGGTCCATTCTTGATCTGAGTGTACCGAGTTCTGCTCTCTTGAGGTCTGTGACAATAATCGACCAATAAAATAGCAAGAATAAGAAACTGCCTCTAAGAAATGAAGTGAGCACCAATGAATGATTCCTTTGACAGTTATTGTAACAAATCAGAATGCCTTGAGATAAACATTAAACATTCACCCTTTACCCTTTTCAAGCTGGCCAAAAAAGGCTTCAGCAATGATCTTGAGAAACGTCCACATGAAGATCATGAGGAAGCCTATTTTTGAAACCTTACCACTAGAATAAATGACTCAATTTTTTTCTTCAGTTGTAAATTTGAAAATTTGTGTTTTTTCTTAGTATGCAAATGGACATTTTCTATGAGAAAACTGGAATTTTCATGAATAAATTCGAGAGTTCATGGGTTAGAACCTACTTAGCATGTATATTCTGGAAGTCTGTCTGTTCCGCCAGGTCACGGCATGAGGTCCACACAGCATCGTAGTTCTCATTCATTAAGTCCCGACACACTTCAAATGCAAAGCTGTAATCATTCTCCTACAGAAAAAACAAACATTGTTCAAGCCAATAAGTACAATGACAACAGCACCCAGTCAAATTAGTCTCAAAATATTTAACAACTAACGTGTATAGTTTTCTGGAAATTGATAGGGATTGATAGGGAGTTCATGGATCGATCAATCCCAACACGAGCGAGGTGTGGGTGGAGCTTAGCTAGTGATGGGCGGGGCATAGCTAAACTGGAACGGTTGATTAGACATAATGCGGGCATCTTTTAAATAAAAATCAGATCACTTCAAAGCATTTTGGAGAAGTCTAAGTCTTGCCATCCCACGCTTTTAGATGACCATGATAGTGACCTTTTACCTTTTGGTCCCAAAATCAGCCCCCCATACTGTGACTCCAAAAACAACATCTCAGCAAAATTTGTTGAAGGAGTATAATTTGATTTATCACGCCAGACATGGGCGTGTGCACACACAGGTATGCACACATGCACAGACGCAGGCACACAGACAAGACTACTGCAATTGTAGCCTCATAACACTTCATGATGAGACTAATACATCAAAGTGATAATTATAATAGAATTAACAATAAACTCATGGGACATTGTATCACTCCAATTAGCTTTTGAACCAAAACTGAATTCATAAAATGTATCAACACAGTTGAACTTCACCAAGCTGAACACCCCGACAAATTTCTTCGTTTTAGATGCATCTCCGATTTACAGAGGTTAACTTACTATGTTAGTATTGAATCCTGAATAAGAAATTTTTAGCTTTATAGAGAATTTGGTTTATGGCTGTTTCAAAAGTCATCATATATTCAATTTGAATCGTACGAGCAAACATAGATACGTATAAGCACAACAGTTCAGGAGCAATGGAAAGATTTTCAATATCAGAAACCGACCCAATGCTCATTCAAATTTCTGTGTAATTATACAATCACAAGTCTACCCTGTCAAGGTTCATCAGGAAGCGTCATTCAAATCATTCCACTGATTCTGGATGGACACTTTTCAGGCGATTTACTAGGAATTCCTATACTTCTACTGATGACCATATTAGCCAATAGAATTTCTGTATATAACGTTGGAAAATTATTATCATAGGGACCCTATGATAAACTAACATTGACCCATCGATTCAGACAAAATTCTTCAAACTGTCTACCAACTAAATCTACAAATCAGATTTTTTCAGATCCATCCAGCCAAGTTTAGCTCATATTGCTGCAAAAGGAAGATGAGATATTTAACCATTTAACCCTCTGTGCAGCACTGATCAGGAATCACCATTTGCAGGCAAAGAGAAGACCATTTCTGAAAATCTACCACTGGAATGGCTGGCTCGGTTACCGAGCCAGCCATTCCAGTGGTAAATTTTCAAAAAGGTCGTTTCTTGGCCTGCAAATGGCGATTCAATAAGCAAATATTTTGATTTTCCTGACAAAATTTAGCCGTAAAAGGCTTAATAGTCAAGCAGGCCAAAACTAGCCCCAGCAGTGGTCTTGAGAAATGTCCATTTATGGCCTTTTTTTAAATTTTATCACTGGAATGACTGGTTCCATAAATGAGCCAGTAATTCCAGTGATAAATTCTCTCCTGACCTGCAGTATATTGACTAAACAGAAGAGCTCATGGACAACAGATGGAATATGATTTCTAAAAAATCCACCGACTTCGTACACACAGTACAACCAATAGGTACCAATCAGGTCGATTGCTAATATCCATCCTTAGTACAGATATGGACCAAATATATAAAATAGTCAAATACTAACCTTAATTGCTGCATCAGCCACCAGGTGGAGCACTTGTCCATCTCTGTCAATTTGTGTCTCGCCCGGAACACGTAGCAGATGACCAAGTCGCAACAACTAGCAATGTTAAAAACATGAAGAATATCAAACAATTTTGGAAGCAATGGACAAAGTCAGTTTTAGCCATGCCCCACCCATCTCTAGCTAAGCTCCACCCACACTTCACCTGTGTTGGGATCGATCGATCCGTGAACTCCATGACTATCAATTTCCAGAAAACTATATGTAGGTAAGCTGTTGAATATTTTGAAACTAATTTTACTGGGTGCTGTTGCCGCCATAAGCCGCAATAGTGCCCAATCAAATTAGTTTCAAAATATTCAACAGTATGTTTATTAAATCGTAAATACATACAATTCATACAACAGTTATTGATTATGACATCATCCTACATGTCACGTAGTTGATTATGATGTCATATGATCGATGGATAAACTGGAAATGTCCATTATGTTAAAAATATTCAACAGTATGTTTTATTTTATTTTGGGAAAAAGAATTTCTGCGCCGTACTGTACAAAATTACTGTTTGTTCTATAGCTAGCCTTATAAGAAAATGCTGGTAAAATGTAGAGTAATGAAATTTTACATTCCTCTCTTAACTTTCAGCATCAGTGTTTCCAAAATGTGCACAAACCAACCTAGTGATATGTACGAAAACATTTTGCTATTGGTGTAACAAAGATTAAAATATCTCTGGTATCAATCTAAAACTAGCAGAAATTTTGAAAACAGTACCATATTATAATGTTATTCAGCAGTTATCCATATACTACACAGCGAAATGTTTTAAGAAATTAGCAAATGTTTCATAAGATAATTAGTTACTGACGATAATTACCTTCTGTGATTGTTTATAAGAGAAAGGTCTCTGGTCTATGGCTTGTCGCACAAAGTTCAAATGAGTCTTACTCAAGCGCACTAAAAGGAAATATAGTAAAATCATTCTCACAATGAAGTGTCTAACCACTATTGTAATAGTCATGTGCTTGAGTGCATGCATGTGTACATGCCAGGTTCCCAGGTTCAAATGGCTCTTCAGCAAACTTGGGGGGGGGGGGGGGTTGTGTGGCTTTGGTGTTCAACGAAGTGTGTCAATTTTGGGCTTCAGAAGTCATTGAAAACGAAAAAGATGTCTCATATGATAACTCACGTTCTACTGAAGGGATCTGGGGAAAATCTGGGTGGATAATTGCGCTTGGATTCCCAAAGAACTTTATTCAAGTTCGGGTTAAAAGGTCCTAGGTCAAGTTTCAACTTTACATATACCTGTCATGATAAGATGGTGTGGGTGGGGCTTAGCTAGAGATGGACGGGACCTAGCTAAGATTGGAAAGGTTCAATACTGCTTAACTGTGTCCATTTTACAAATGGTGTAAATGTAATCCTTTCACCAATCAATTTCCTATATCTGATTTTTAACGATAGCATACAGGAAAATTGTTGAACATTTTGAAATTAATCTGACTGGAAGCCATTGCTGCCTTAGTTTCAAAATATTTAACAGACTAAGGTTTATATCGCAAAAAACTTACTTTTTCAAGGATTTGTCGATGAAAGGGTTAAACAGCAATAACTTGAATAAATATATCTCTTGTCTAATAAGCTAAGGATTACGATACCTTGGAGAGGTAGGACTGCGATACCAAAGTCATCAAGCAAGGACAGCGATGCAATAAGGTCCAGTTCATCCAGAACTTCAGTTGGTGTATCACGGATCAAGTTCAAACATGCCCTGGTGGAACAAAACAGAATGAAAATCCATAGTGAAACAATCATACAGTCCTATAAAGAACACCATCTTTTGCTGCAAATAACTGCTGACCATCTTTTGGCTGGCTAGAAACCAATTTAATGGATGGATCTGACCTATAACTCAAGTATCTGTTTCTAACTAGAAATGGAAATGGGAAGAGCTTAGTTAGAAATGTGTGGGGCATAGCTAGAAATGGAAATGGGAAGAGCTTAGTTAAAAATAGGTGGGGCATGGCCATAAATGGAAATGGGAAGAGCTTAGTTTAAAATGGGTGGGGCATGGCCATAAATGGAAATAGGTCAAGCTTAGTTAGAACTGGGTGGGGCATAGCTAGAAATGGAAATGGGAAGAGTTTAGTTAGAAATGGGTGGGGCATGGCCATAAATGGAAATAGGTCAAGCTTAGTTAGAACTGGGTGGGGCATAGCTAGAAATGGAAATGGGAAGAGTTTAGTTAGAAATGGGTGGGGCATGGCCATAAATGGAAATAGGTCAAGCTTAGTTAGAACTGGGTGGGGCATAGCTAGAAATGGAAATGGGAAGAGTTTAGTTAGAAATGGGTGGGGCATGGCCATAAATGGAAATAGGTCAAGCTTAGTTAGAACTGGGTGGGGCATAGCTAGAAATGGAAATGGGAAGAGTTTAGTTAGAAATGGGTGGGGCATGGCCATAAATGGAAATAGGTCAAGCTTAGTTAGAACTGGGTGGGGCATAGCTAGAAATGGAAATGGGAAGAGTTTAGTTAGAAATGGGTGGGGCATGGCCATAAATGGAAATAGGTCAAGCTTAGTTAGAACTGGGTGGGGCATAGCTAGAAATGGAAATGGGAAGAGTTTAGTTAGAAATGGGTGGGGCATGGCCATAAATGGAAATAGGTCAAGCTTAGTTAGAACTGGGTGGGGCATAGCTAGAAATGGAAATGGGAAGAGTTTAGTTAGAAATGGGTGGGGCATGGCCATAAATGGAAATAGGTCAAGCTTAGTTAGAACTGGGTGGGGCATAGCTAGAAATGGAAATGGGAAGAGTTTAGTTAGAAATGGGTGGGGCATGGCCATAAATGGAAATAGGTCAAGCTTAGTTAGAACTGGGTGGGGCATAACTAGAAATGGAAATGGGCAGATCTTACTCAGAAATGGGTGGGGCATAGCTAGAAATGGAAATGGGAAGAGCTT
This sequence comes from Chaetoderma sp. LZ-2023a, assembly GCA_034401795.1. Classification (NCBI taxonomy): domain Eukaryota; kingdom Metazoa; phylum Mollusca; class Caudofoveata; order Chaetodermatida; family Chaetodermatidae; genus Chaetoderma; species Chaetoderma sp. LZ-2023a. Next base: position 116,758,328 of record CM067360.1, on the reverse strand, counting down.
AGTTAGAAATGGGTGGGGTAAAACTAGAAATCGAAATGGGCAGAGATTAGCTAGAAATGGATGGGGCATAGCTAGAAATGGAAATGGGCAGAGATTAGTTAAAACTGGGTGGGGCATAGCTAGAAATGGAAATGGGCAGAGATTAGTTAAAACTGGGTGGGGCGTAGCTAGAAATGGAAATGGGCAGAGATTAGTTAAAACTGGGTGGGGCGTAGCTAGAAATGGAAATGGGCAGAGATTAGTTAAAACTGGGTGGGGCGTAGCTAGAAATGGATCGTTTCATTATGTGGCTATGCATTATTAACTACAGTTAGCTCATAGACAACTCTATTCTTAGATTCCTAGGTTCATTTCTTTTTAGTATAATTCCAGCTGTTCATTCTGGCAAGAATGCTACTGTAAGCTGTTACTGTCTAAGACACCAACAGCTTTCAGCAAAATTTTTGTCCAAAATATACATGTCTTTCCACAAATTTTTTAAAAAAACCTTCAATTTCCTCATAGAAAATATCCATTTTATCGAGTCAGTCATTCCAGTGGTAAATTTTCAAAAATAGTCTTCCCTTGGTCTGCAAATAGACATTTCTCAAGACCACTGCAGAAGTTTTTGGCTGATATGAGAGTTAAAGGGTTAAAGGGATGCTAATCTCATCTCAAATCTTGTACCGATAAAGTATGGTTTATAGATTCCATGTCAGTCATATCCTGTCAAATTCCCGTATCTATATCACAATTATCTGCTTTGTAATATCGCGTAAATGTTGAACAGTGTTCGCCGCCATTTTGTCACCTCAAACGATAGTGTGTGATATCATGTAAGTGCCAATGCATTACATTCTTTATTATGTAATACTCATGTTGTTGAATATTTTGGAACCAATTTGACTTCCAGTCAAATTAGTTTCAAAATATTCAACAACTTTTACACTACATTGTCAATCTATAGATGGCACCTCTATGACTGAGCTTATATACTGAGGCAGACACATTATAATTTTTCTGATTGGTTGAAAAGTAAATTATGACAGCCATCATAGGGTGTAGAAATGTACCAATATTTAGCTACTAAAGCCTGAATATCTTTCTTTAGCTGGTTGACAAATAGTTTAAAACTACCTGCATAGTTTATGAGTGGCATATTAGATCACCTGAATACTGTAGCTATCAAGAGATGAGATTAGTTACCCTTTAATAAATAGATTTCTGATACTATGCTACATACAGGTTAATTAGTCGTGTTTGATATATCACTGACATGGGAGAATACTCTTCCCTCCAGAGCTACCCTCATAATCATAATTACTTCCCTTATCACAATCATCAGCACACCTGTTCAACCAATATGCCCTCGCTAGTAACGCATTGCTGATAACAACCTCTGACAACAACCTTAGATGCTTGAGTCAGGTGAATTCAATCCCGCCAAATTGGGATGCTAAAGCGGGATGAAGCATACAGTGGGATAGATAGGCTTATAGAATGTGTTTGTGGTGTGGGGGAGGGGGTTGGTCAATGTGGAACTAGGAGCTCAAATAAAAATGCATCATGTTCCATCATAAAATGAAGTGCAGATTATTACAATAATTAACTTATTATTTGTTGATTTACATACAACTGTAAACATTCATTTACAATCAGATTGTTTTACACATAAAAGTTACAAATTCATTTTTATATATATACCAGAATGAGATTTTGTCTTAATTTCACTGGACCAACAGTGGTATCCATTTCTAGCTATACCCTGCCAAGTTTTAGCTAAACTCCACCCTCATTGTACGTGTGCTGAAATCAATTTGAAACCTTGAAGGGTGAATTCACAGAATCTAAACTTCAAGGTAACTATACAGGTAAGTGGTTTAATATTTTGAAACTAATTTGACTTAGGACTGTTGCAGCTCCCAGTCAAATCGATTTCAAAATGTTAAACATAATGTTTATTAAATTGTAAATTTGTCAACTTTGAAAGGTGAATTCGCAGGATCTAAAATTTAAGGTAACTATACAGGTAAGGGGTTTAATATTTTTGAAACTAATTTGACTTGGGGCTGTTGCTGCCGGGGCTGTTGCTGCCTAGTCAAATTAGTTTCAAAATATTCAACAGAATGTTTATTAAATTGTAAATTTATCAGTCATACAATTTGTACACATTCGTGACAGACTTCGATTTTCACAATGGAGCATGATGGAGCACAGTCATTTTGATTGGGACATCAGCTGATTAATGATGAAAATTGTTATCTAACCCCATATATGTTGTACACAGTCTGGGTGCAATAAATTTATCAGTTGTCAGCTAACATGTGATGTATTTGATTGTCATGGCTGATACATGTTTGACAGATAGGCTCATTCTGTTAGTCTTATATTTAACCTGCTATCTGCTATCAAGACTGGTAAGACATGATAAGCCATGGCACTGAGGTATACCTGACACTGGTCTTCAGTTGCAACCGTAGACAAGTGTCAGGTATACCTCAGTGTCGTGGCTTACCACATCTTACCAGCTTAAATTAATCAGCAAAATATGGCAGGAGCCAACACAAATAATCTCCAACCAGAGATAATACTGACCTCCATTTCAAAGCTAATTCTTCTCACAGAAGTAGCATGAGAGAGGGACGACAGGTCGCCCCAAACCCCTACCAATATATATTTACCGGAAACAGGACTTCAAACTGAGGCGTCAGGAGGAATACAGGGATGTTAAAAAAGACTCAACCATAGCTCAGCACTTTACTTTCCTAACACCTATGCAGGGGAAAGCAAAGAACTCTTCTAACCGAGGATTCAAGAAAATTACCCACTACCTAACCTTAGGATGGAGCATGTTTCTTACTGCACTGTCCAGGTTCTAAGAGGGGTCCCAGGTGCAAACAGAAACACTCCAGTCCGGAGAGAAAAAAGAAGCATACATCTCCACACCATAGTCTCTAGGCACCAGCCATATTGTTAAAGAGCCTAAACCAATAGGCTGCGCTGCCCCCTTCCCCTCTGTTTCTCAAACACGCACACACCCTGATGTTACAAACTCTATTTGCTATCAAGAGCATGAGCAGATATCTAATCCTATGTGAATGACAGCCACATACCTTGCTAGATCCATACATGAGTCAATAAGATGAGCAGATGAGTCAAAGTATTCCCTCGCAGCCTGGAGTACAAGCAGTAGTGCAGTGTCATATGGCAGCTTTTCACCGCCTACAACCGAGGGTGTGGGGTGAAGTCGATCTGAAGCTGATATCTCTATCAACTCTCCTGCCAGGCGAATACTATCCAAGCGACTGGAGCAAAGAAGTCCTTCCACAAAAATCTGTAAACCAATGGGTAATGATTACAGCACTGAAGTCATGGGTGTTCTGACATGTGTTAATCTGCCCATTATATCGTTTACATTGTGTCAGTATATCACAACTTTATAACCAATGTTCTATTTTTATTACTAGGAAGAAAAATGCTTGTTTGTATCACTGTCATTAGTATTCAACATGGTATAGAGTTGTGATGGAATAGTATATAAACCTGCAGTAATACGGAATAGAAATACAATGTAATCCTATGTTCATGTCAACTGGCAATAATACGTGTCTTGTACATATCTAATGCTGTAATGATTAAGTCGGACAGAAACTGGCCTTCTGTAGTTGTCTTGAACAATATACATCTGCAGACTGAGACTTTTCGAAAAAATGTTCCTAAGAGTACAATTTTGAAAACAAAGTAAGAAATGTTCTGTTGAATAGTTTGGACTTGGCAGCAACGGCTTCCAATCAAATTAAGTTCAAAATATTCGAAAGAACATTTAGTATGTTTGGTTTTGGAAGCATAATATTAATTTATTTCTGAGTAGCACTGTACTGTGTCAAGTTCGGAGTGCTAACCATAGTTAACTACTAGATACCAACCGACCTTGAAATAGTTTAAGAAAATTTATCAAATTTCATTTTCACGAGTGAGATGACATACTCACCTCCCTAACACTCTTGATATACTAGTATATCGGCTCTAAATTCAATAATATTCAGAATTATAAACAGTTAGGTGCCCCTAATGGGCAGGTGGATGTACACAGTCATGCACATGACAGACCCCACCCACTGCACATGCGCATACTGGTACTTCCGTTACTAAATATTGGCTGACATAGAAGCAACTATTCAAATGCCCAAAGGACCAGGTGTCCGTGAGGTGGAGAGGCCGGGATCCTGTTAGGGAGGTAAGTATGTTATCTCACTCGTGAAAAAGAAATTTGATAAATTTTCTTATTTCACATCATGAGAACATACTTACCTCCCTAACACTCTTGATAAAAACCAGAATTTGAAAGTAAATTTGGTGGGAGGGAGGCAAGGTCCTGAAAACCAGCACACCCTCGAAGAGACTAGGCTCTTTGAATTTTCAAGATTTAAAACATCTGAAATTGTGACTGAAACACAACCAGGAATAGAATTTGGCATCAGATAATCGACCGATGAAGAGAGATTGATCAAAAGGCAAATGCGCTCCCCCACCCCCCTCTTTCTGAGGAAGGTTAGGAAAACGCTGCTCTAAATGACTAGCACATTCTCTAATACTTAATGAAAGTATTACTAGACATTGGAATAAAGAAGAATTGCTTCAATTTCAAAACTCTCTGAAAGAACCACAATTAAGAGACATTACTATATTAAATTAAAAAATGACACCATCACCAAGACAAAAAACAAAAATGGTCATATATATACTGACCTCTGATGTGCAGCAGGCCCTCGTCATCTTCAATGGCATTCGCAGGTAAGGCTGAGGATGCTATGGATGAACCTGGCTGCCCAGGGAATGTATACGGGCCCGCGAGGGCTGGCATAACATTCTCCATAGGCTGACCAGGCACCAAGGCCGCGCTTGTGTGTGGGGAATCATGCACACCAGCGCAGCCCGGAATGTCCGTATGAGATTCCACGCTAAGCGTGGAATCTTATACGGGTGGCCATCCGCTCCAAACCGGCCCACAGGCTGAATCATGAAACCTGCTCCCGAGGGAACAGTGCCATAGGTGCAAGTGGCCGCGCTCCCCATGAGAGGAGTGTAGACACTCGCATCCATGTCTTCATGCTCATCCTGTGGGCCGAGCAGGTAGTCTTCATCATCTTCCTGGTCAGGAAAGTTAGACTCTGGATTAGTAAGGAAAACTAACCCAGACTGACCAGGAGAATGCTCGAAAGCCGATGATGAGGTTACTCCACGAGTGATCGTGGTCAGGCCCGCTGGTCGGGTCCCGCCTGATGCTGCCCACACCGCTGGAACACCAGGCGATGCGAACATCAAGCCTGGATCCAAGACGGCCGCCCCTGGATCAATAAACACTTTGTCCGAGCTAGTAGGGCATGATCCAGGGACGGGGGCTACCTGCACTGAGGTCGATGCGCAGGAAGTTGAAACACCTGTGCCCGGAAACATGCCGCGAAGCATGTCAGGCATCAGATCTTTCAAAGTCCTGCGCATCTCACTCACCAACTCAACCTTGAAGGCCTCGAGCTCACCCTTCTTAGAGGCCTTCTTCTTACCCTCCTTCTTAGTCTTCTTGCCCTCCTCAGCCATCAGCTTAGCCTGGGAACAGAAGAATTCAGAGGTTAGATCCCACCCAACTCTTTACAAATGACACATTTGTTGGACAGCCTACAAACTGAGCAAAGGTGGGGGAAGAATCTAGCCTTCATAGGCTTTAGACAGGATGGACATGACTTCTGAAAGGGAATGGATACGAAGACAATGAGTATTATAGTTTGCAAAACCTTGTTAATAGACTATTAGTACCAACAAGAACAAACTCGAGAAGACATCCAACTTCTTTATACAGACTACCCTGACGGGACAGATGACTCCTCTAGTTAATAATAACCAATCACAACCAGGATCCCAAATTAAGAAAGAGAGAGAAAGGAGTAATGACTAACTAGATATCTCTCCACCTTCATAATAAAGGGTGATAAAACATCAAGGAATTTCTCTAAACTAGGATTATGACATCAAGAAAGAGAAAAAACTCTGGTTGATTATGACATCAAGCCTCAATGCAACAGCTCCTTCAAGGAGAGGGGATATCAGAAACGAATGCAAGAAACATCTAGAGACTAAAGACATTCATTACTCCCGAATAATATACTTTATATTAAATATATATATTCGAGAACCCATGCACATACAAGAGAGAATACAGTGCAATAACAAATGGCAGCAGAAATTTGTGAATATTTTCAAATAACTAAGTGCCATAACTAATAAACTCCCTTAGCCTGAGCACAGACAAACCATCCTCTTGTGCAGGAGAACACGTCCATCATCCACCGAGATTCCTCTTCCAGAAGAACTAATGAGGGGATGGGACAAAAGGAAGGTGATATTTCTTTTATTAATTTAATATATCTCCAACCCTTAGACATATCACGATGATAAGTCAAAAAACGAGACGTGAACAACCTTCGAGAGAAGAACAGGAACCCTTACACATACATAAGTCGAACCTGTGAACACAAAGCACAAGAGATTAATAGCCATAGGCGCTGGGAAAAAATTTAACAAGGATTCCCAGCGCCTGAAAACGCGGTACCGCCGAAACGGCCGCGACGAAAACCGGTAACAAATAAAAGTTACAAGTCTTAAATAAATATATGGAACAATATCACCTTAGCAGATGAAGAGGAGGACTCCTCTTACACGTTAGCATCAGCCATGATGGAACCAGATGATAAATATAGTGAAATTCTCAATAGAGTGTGTTTAAAGTTTTCCACAAGTTGATTTCAGCCAATATATTAGAAAACGGAAGTACCAGTATGCGCATGTGCACTGGGTGGGGTCTGTCATGTGCATGACTGTGTACATCCACCTGCCCATTAGGGGCACCTAACTTTTTATAATTCTGAATATTATTGAATTTAGAGCCGATATACTAGTATATCAAGAGTTTTAGGGAGGTAAGTATGTTCTCATGATGTGAAAAGCTAGCTAGTCAACCATAGTTGACCGAGCGCCTGAGCTTGGGTTCACGAAATGTGCATAAATTTCAAAATGGCGGCCACCCCACGCTTGCCACAAATAAATGCATATAAAAGTGTAAATATTTCACGAACTAACACAGGGCTTGATGAAATTATACTTTATACCAAGACCCATTTTCTCCTATAAAATGTCCATTTGCAGACCAAGAGAAGGCTATTTTCGAAAAGTTTATTGGTTATCGAGCCAGTCATTCCAATGGTAAATTTTCAGGAAATAGTATTCTCTTGGTCTGCAAATGGACATTTCTCAAGACCACTGCAGAAGATGTTTTTGGCTGATATGAGGGTTAAAGGGTTAAAACAGACGACAGAAAGGGTTAATCGAGACTGGTACCCATCTCCAAATTTTCTGCAATAGTAATTCAATGGGGAATCGGGTAACTATGAACAATAGTCGACTAAACAGCGTTCACTTGGAAATTGTATTCTGTGCACATTCAGTAAACCAGAAAACTTACTATGTTTACCCAACCAAACTTGACCCAACTAAAAAATGCATACAGTGCGAAACGTAAAACAATTCAAACTACCTGTATATTTCATGAATTTTGTGTCAGAGTGACATATTTTGATTGTCCTGTTACTTAACAAGTGATATATTTTAATTGTGACGCCAGGTGAAACATACACCCGAGTGACAGATGAAATCGATGACTTGTTTTACCTGTAAGCCGAGTTGAGGTGAAATACACCTGAACACAAGCTGCTGTAACTGCTGGACATCAGTCAGTAACTCCCACCATTCTGCCTTCTTCAATGGCGGCATGCTTTAACAAGAAAAACAAATATACAATAGAAGCACCGGATAATAGGATACACTAAGCTCATAATGAAGGAATCCAGTTTTAGCTGTGACCCACCCATCTTTAGCTAAGCTTCAGCTGCACTTCGCCTGTGTTGGGAATGTACCACTGGAATGGCTGGCTCGTTTAACGAGCCAGCCATTCCAGTGGTAAATTTTCAAAAGCACTCTCCTCTTGGCCTGCAAATGGACACATACTGAGAAAATGATTTGAATTTTCTAGATCAATCGTGACAATTAACCCGATGAAAGATTAATACTGTAATAGCTTAAAACCTGTGAGTTTGAAATTGTGCATTATTTTTTGTTTTTCCCCCATCTCCGATCTTGTGTTTTGGGTGGGAATTTTCGGAAAACAAAACATTAAATTTGCCTAGTGTAGTTATTAACATTGACATACCGTTTGCCTGCCATCCTGGTCATCTTGATAATAAGGTTCTCTGTGTCATCAGGCTCTGACTAAAAACACAAGTGAATAACGCAAAAGGAAAATTATTCCTGCTTAATACAAATCAATAAATCGACGTCCAACCCTTTAACCCATACATACCAGAAATGACAGATTCGTTACCATGTAAGGAATATTCTGTTAAATATTTTGAAAGTAATCTGACTGGGACCTCTTGCAGTTTTTCTTAACCAAATTTGACCGTTAAATGTTAAATACATTTTAAAGACTAAGCTCAGTCACATTGAGGAAAGCTGCTGAATATTTGGAAAATAATTTAATCTGGTTTGGATTAAATTATTTTCAAAATAATCAGCAGCTTTCCTCAATGTGACTTCAATGTGATGATGACGAATTATGCCTGGTGAGACATCTACCGTCCAACGTAAATCTAACTGTTCATGTCCAATCAGGGATTTCTGAAACGTTTGCCGCATCAATAGGATGACCACAAGGAGATTATCACCAGTGCTCTTCATCTGCTACCTTGCTGCATCTCAAACATTTGTTCAAAAACATTTAACTGGGTCAAACACTCCAATCTCAAAACTAAACATGTCACCAGTTCTCTTCACCAGTTATCTTGCTGCAGCTCCAATATCTGTTCGAACCAGACCATAAAGGCAACCACCATCCCCAAACTCAACACCCCAACACACCACTCCCCAACATCCCCACTCCAATCTCAAAATTTGACATGCCACTAGAGATGAAGTATGGAGATGATGTTGATTTTATTGATGAAGAAAGACATCTCCTTGTTGAGCTGCTTCCAATATTTGCAAAACATCTGAGCCGCAAATCTCTTCATGAACGAAGCGAAAACAGAGTTCACAAATGTATACCTGTCCGACACAAAGGGGACTAATTATGATGGGACCTTACTTTAGGGCGAAAGAAAAGGATCCTGGGCTCACTTCTCTACAGTTAAACCGACATTGCAATAAGCAAATATTTAGATTTTCTTGACAGAAATTGACCATTAAAAGTTTAATAAATTCATGATGACAAACCTGTAGTGTCTTAATATTTTTGATAGGTAATGCAAGGCCATGTTTCTCCAGAATCTGTGCAGCACTGAAATATATAAATCAATCAGAAACTTAACGAGGATACCGCCATTGCCGCCGTCATCATCGGAAAAGTGATACATATGTCTCAGTTTTTGCGTGCCAGATAAGACAAAAATTGTGTGGTTTTGTTATTTAAAATACAATGGACCTTTCCAGTTTTAGCTATGCCCCACCCATCCATAGTTAAGCTCCACCCACACTTCGCTTGTGTTGGGATCGATCGACTATCAATTTCCAGAAAACTATACAGGTAAGCTGTTGGCAGCAACAGTGCCCAGTCAAATTAGTTTCAAAATATTCAACAGAATGTTTACTAAATAGTAAAAACATACAATTTGTACAACAACGCATAGTCTGTCTTCAATTATGCATTCGTGACACACTTATCTATGTCATTGATTATGAGGTCATCCTACACACCACGTAATTGATTATGATGTCATATGATAAACTGGAATGGTCCATTACTGGATTCCATTAGATGGGTTACCTTAGACATGCCTTTCAATCTATTGACAAGATTTGTGTTGCAGATATAACTAGAGGCTCAGTCGGGCCTGTGCATGTCAAACCTTTATGACACTTGAAAAACAAAATCATCAGATGACTAGGTTGAGCCATTCTCTGCATAGTCTAAGACTCGTCAATGGAGGGATCTGATCTGTCGCTCAAGTATCTGACACCATAATCAATTACGTCACTAGTTAGCTGACATTACAATCATAATGGCGCATATGATGATCATGAAAATTGACAATTTAAGAATGTTCTATTGATTAAATTTGAAACTAATTTGACCATTGGCAGCATCAAAAAAGCATCCGCTTTTGTTTCTACGAGAATTCTTAATACTTACCAGATGTACTATTATGATAATATCTATTATCTAGTCTAGCTCAAAATAAACAATTAAAAACTCCCCACTCTCCTGGTCCTGCCCATACTGTGTCCGGGAATTACCACAACCGTAGGTACCGATTCAATTCCCAATCACAGTCAGTTTTGTCTTATGTTTGCCTTGACAAACTGCGAAAGCAGCTCAGCCTCACATCAGCGGGCTGGCTGAGGCAGGGCAATAGTACATCTGGTAAGTATTAAGAATTCTTGTAGAAACAAAAGCGGATGCTTTTTTTTTATTCTACTTCGAATAATACTTACCAGATGTACTATTATGATAAACTCTACGTTTCGACAGCCAAGAAATACCAGTGGGAGGAGGTGAGGCTCGAACCAGCACTCATCTACCATCCAACAGAGAAGGTTGTGAAGAGACTAGAACCCTGGCATACGCTTGGGTTCTGCCATCTGACTCATAAAGTGCTAAACTTCCATGGTCTAGACCGCTACCCCCTCCCCCCTTTTTTGTCTACACAAAATCCAGAGGGCTGTCGAAACGGGGAGCAACACCCACCAGACCCGTGTCAGCCCCAAGTCTCAGCTAGGGCAGTCCAGTAGAGTGCAAAGAAGCTACTACAACTTCTAAATTTTGAAAAAACTATCGATTAGATTTTCAAATTGGAATGAGTCAAATGTCGCAAAAGAATAAGATGTTCTTTTCCAGACTATTTACTTAGATAGTCTGGTATTTCGACTATAAGTAAACTTAAAATTAGTCACTTAATTAATGTAAACACTCCATTTTGAGTTCTTGGTCTTTTTAGATCAAGCCACGGTCATTCTCGGGTCATGTGCATGGCCATTGTTCAGTGCAAGTGGAAGAACTTGTGATGTGTGCGAAATAGTGGTCGGATGTGGCTTAGTTCAGATTCGGTAAATTGGCGACGGCTACCGGATTAAGTACGCTGGAGATGTCGCGAAGGTATAAATCAGTGAATGACGACTCGGCATGCCATTGCGCTACAAACATCACCTCCTCTAATGAGACACCCTTATAAAGAGCCGATGATGCTGCTAGTGCTCGGACCTGATGGGCATTCGCACGATCAATCTGCTTTCCTGTAGCGATTTTGTGCGACATCTGAATAGCATCGACTATCCAACGAGAAATGGTATCTTTCGAGGCGCGCAAATGAGGAGCTTTGAGAAATAACCACAGAGATTTCGGGTCATCTCTCCACTCCTCAGTACGTTTCTTATACATTTTCAGACATCTGACAGGACACCAAGCAGAAGAGTTTGGGTCATGTCTAATTAAACTTGGCAAATTGATCGGCTGTCCTGGATATTTAAGTGACTGATTCTTTGCCAGGAAGGAAAGACGTGGAGGTAGTCTTAAACCTTCACCCGTGACGACAAAACGGTCTTGTTCGGCAGAAAGCGTATGTATTTCACTTCTCCTTCTCGCCGACGCTGCTGCAACCATGAAAACTGATTTAATAGTTAACAGTTTAATATCTATAGATCTAATCGGTTCAAAGGGAGCATGCCCTAAAACCTGTAGAACAAGAGATAGATCCCATGCTGGGATAGGAATTGGCTGTCTAGGTCGCAGATTGCTCATTCCTTTAATAACTTCATTTAAAGTGTCATTCTCCACTCCTTCAATGGCCAGACTGGGAATGACTGAAGCTAATGCAGACTTATATGCTGCTAGGGTTGAAGGTACAAGTTTGTCAACTTCGTATAAATGACAGATAAAATCTGCTACGTGTTGAACAGATGCAGAAAAGGGATCGATATCTCTTCCCTTACACCACTCTGCAAATTTGTTGATTCTATAATTATATGTTTTAGTGGTTGACCCTCTTCTGGCTGAAGCAACAAACTTCGCTGCTTGCTCAGAAAAAACACCCTTAATTGCACGCTGCTTGATAACATCCATGCAGTCAATTTGAACATTTCTGATCTGTCGTGGAAATACAGACCCCTGTTCTGAGAGATTAGATCTCTTCTGTCTGGAAGATTCCCTTCCCTTCCAACTTATCGCCAGTGCGTCTACTGCTAGAGCTAGCGGGTCTGGGATCGGTGACACGTATGTGACCATCTTTGCGTTCTGTTTCATCGCAAAAAGGTCCACATTTGGCTTGCCCCAATGATTGAATAGAACCTCCGCTACCGATTGGTTGAGCTGCCATTCCGTCGGACGACAAACCGTCCTTCGACTGAGAGCATCTGCTAAGATGTTCAGTCTTCCTGGAATGTGTGCTGCCCGAAGAATAACATTCCTCTCTTGGCACGACAGGAGAAGGTTCCAAATCATCATACACAACTCCGGTGATCTCGTCCCACCTTGGCGGTTCAAATAAGACACCACTGTTGAGTTGTCTGCCCTTACTAGGACAATCTTGTCTCGGATTAAGCTCTCGAATTTTCGAAGTGCTAATGTCACTGCTAATAATTCGAGAACTTTGATATGTTTCTGCGCATTGGTCCGATCCCATTCCCTTGACACTGACTGATCGTCCAATACCGCTCCCCAATCTGTCGTTGATGCATCTGTGAAGATGGACATCTGTGGTTGAGGAGGTTGTAGAGGAACACCTCGCAGGAGATTCTGTTCTGATAACCACCACTGAAAGTGGAACATCAATGGGTTTTTTACTGGAATTTTCAGAGATAACGGATCCGTTCGCTGAGACATTAGATACATCTGAATTGGCCTGGGCCTGAGTGCCGCATAAGGAACCACTTTCTCCAGAGACACTAGTAAACCCAGTATCCTGAGAAATTGGCGCGCCGTCAGAAAAGCTCCTACAGAAACTGACTCCAGTACTGCAATCAAACTCTTGACTCTGCTCTCCGCCGGAAAAGCTACGCCGTCTCTGAGGTTGAAAGACATTCCCAGATAAACAAACTCCTGGGATGGAGTCGGTTCTGATTTCTCTAGATTCACAATCCATCCTAGATCCTTTAGTAAGGCTAGGACTACCTGAAGATTGTTGCGCAGAGTGACTGGATTCCCCGCCTTCAGCAGCTAGTCGTCTATGTAAGTATGAACAGCTATGTTTCTCCTGTGAAGATAAGAAGTCATGGTGAGAACCACTTTGGTGAAGACCCTCGGTGCTGTGGTCAGGCCGAATCCAAGTGCATTGAATTCCCAAACATTGTCATGGTATGCAAAGCGAAGGTATTTCTGAAAAGGAATTGACATTTGAATTTCATATTCATCCTTCAGATCTATCGACACTGCCCACATGACTTTTCCCAGTCCTGTCATCACCGCTGCTACAGTCTCCATCTGAATCTTTGGAGAAACAATAAATTTGTTCAACGGTTTGAGATTGAGAATTGGTCTCCATCCTCCGGTACATTTCGGAATGAGGAACATCATCAAATAGAAGCCCAGAGAAGACTGATTGCGGACTAGATGAATCGCATTCTTCTGACGATTTCTGAGCAAATGGCATCTAGACGATCTGATTCCCTTGGAACGGGAGTCCATATTGGAGTCGATGTTAACGGAACTAACGATTGATGGATGAGCCAGTCCGGATCGTAGCCGTTTCTTATCCACTGACAGACTAAACAATCTCGCACGACCTGTTCCAATTGACTTAAGAACAGTTGAAGCCTGCCTCCGACGGTAGGAATCGGCACACAGCTTGCGGTCAAGATTGCACGAGAAGACGCTAAATCGCTTGGGTGAAGATTCTCGACTCCATCCGTTCCTGACGTCACCGGATCTGGTTCCGCCGGAAATCCGTCAGGACCGACCTCCACGGCTGCCCCGTGGCTTCTTGTAATATAATAATACAGTAACCGCCGCGGCCCGAACCGCCACCCTTCTTGTCATCCTCACACGGCCTCTTATTAGAGGACGTGTACGAGGATGAACGGCCAGGTCCTTGAGAGCCGGATGGCCGATGGGCATCACGGCCAGAAGGACGGAAGGGCGATCATGGACACTGCCTCTGCTACTCCTGTCGATGTTGCCTGTAGGACTGCTGCGGCTGTGTCCTCTTAGTCGACTTCCACGACTTGCCGACCACTTCCTGCTCCGCAACCATTGATGCAACCTTGGAGAGCGCTTGCCGTGCCGAGCCGCCGAACAAGCCTGGACCGATGAAAGGCGCAGAAGACAATGCAGCTCTCATCTCCGGTCCTGGTTCTACACAATCGAGAACCATTCTCCTTCGCTCTGCCAATGTCCTGGTGATCACCCTGGCCAGGCAATCTTGAGACAGGCGCATGGTGTCCCGAATAACTCCGGGAGCAGCCTCTGGCACCTGCCCACCCTCCGCCGCACAGGTCAGCATACCCTGCAGGACGGTACATCCGTGCGAGAGCGCAGCCATCGCTGCCCTCGCTGCATCTTCAATGAGCGTCAACTCATTGAACGGATCTTTATTGGTCTGCGAAACCAAAGGACGAGAACGCCCCTTAGACTTCCCAGCCAACGGCCTGTTCAGCGCCTCTCATTCCCCGACAGAAAGCCGTGGAACCCGGGCATACGGATGGTAGGCCTGCTCCAGAAAATGGACCCTACTCCTTATCCCCTTCGGGGCCTTGGGCAATCCATACTCCGGCTGAACCAGACGGTATGCCGCAACTTCCAGCATGTCGGAAGTCTGATTGTCCAACGGGAGTGTTGGCATGGGAGAAGAGCCACTTGACAGAGCGCTAGCCGCTCGTTCTGACATCCGCTCCATCGCTGGATCGCGCTGAGATCCAAGATCAGATGCCAACCCGAGACGGTCGGACATCCATCCAAGGACCTGCACCCATAGAGCGCATCCATAGCCCGACTACCAGCGGCACCGGTGTCCAACGAATCGCCGGACCTGGATTCCCCGCAGTCCATCGGCTCCAGCACGGGAGTCGGGACCACGACAGCTTTACCAACGGCAGGTGACGGCATTCCGATAGGAGCCGCACCCAAAGCCGCCGGGATACCGGCAGGAACCGCAAAACACGGCTCCGCCGACACCTCTGGTTGCACAAACCCTGGATGGAAGATACCCGACGGAACGTCGATATCACCATCCGCCTGGCAGACCCGTACAAATCCCGAGGGAGACCCCTGGGAAGTACTGGGCATTGCTGTCATCGAAATATCCGGCATGCCGGAATCTTCTATAAGAAGATCTTCCTCCTCCACCGTCGGCGGCTCTTGAGCCAAGGACAGAGAAGGGGCAAGTGCTTGACCCTCCGCAGAGCTAGCTGGACCACCTAAGGGTTCCCCTGCACTAGCTTGCATCGACGGGACCGTGGAATGAAAAGACTCAAACATAGCCTTAAACTGGGCCGCCCATACGCCCAGAGCGGAATCCATGCGGTTATTCAGACGACCTTCTAGTCCCTTCAGAGACGCCTGGTCCAGCTTAGCCGCCTTGTCCCTCGCGATCCTCTCCAGACGCGCACATCGATCCCGATCAAACTCTGCCACCATCGCCAACGACCACTTGGCGCACACATCACATGGGCTTCCCACTTTACACTTCGCGCATGCTACACAGTGATGGCCTGAGTACTTGCGCTTCATGAACCTGTTGCACTTCTGACAAAGCGTGTCCTGGTTCTTTGCTTTCTGCGAACACAGAGAAGAATTAAAACGCTGCACATGACAAACGATGACGAGCAATACGCACAATCGACTTGATAGTAAAAGAATTACTTAGAAAACATTAACTTTCTCTTAAATTAATGATAATCAAGCCTTTAGGCAGGAAAATATTTGAAACATTTTTGAGTGAAAATTAAAAAACACAACTTAGAAGTTAACTAATGTTAAACAACCAAGAATACAATGCCGATCGCTACAAACACCCTCGACAATGAAGTGAGACCTAAAAATCGGCGTAAAACAGAGTGCCTAGACACGCCAAGCCAAGCAAGATATTAATCATGGGCGCCGCCATCTTGGCTAAGGACGCATCCATCTTGAGACGAACCGAGTCGCAAGAGAAATTAACCGAGTACCCGAATTAAAACTAAAAGTTAACGGGTACAGAAGTGACTCCAATAATGGCTACCATTTTAAAACAATGTGCCAATTTGAGGAAATTTCAAACAGTCATTATGGCACGAATGTATAAATTCTAGATTGATACAACCTGCCCCTGTAATGATTTTCCTTTGTCCTCCATAATGCCACTAATGACGCACTCCAACAATCCTTGTGTTCGTTTTTAAAATCAAAATTTTAAGAGCTAACAAAACGTGACTTTATTAAGTCGCAAAATAGACGAATCTGACTGTGATTGGGAATTGACTCGGTACCTGCGGCTATGGTAATTCCCGGACACAGTATGGGCAGGACCAGGAGAGTGCAGAGTTTTAATTGTTTATTTTGAGCTAGACTAGATAATAGACATTATCACAATAGTACATCTGGTAAGTATTATTCGAAGTAGAAACAGCATTCAGTCACTTCAGTTTCAACATATTCAACAGCTGTATTACCTTGAAATTTAAATTCTACTAATTCAAGTTTTAAAGTTTCAAATTGATTTCAACATACGTTCAAAATGGATGGGGCATAGCTAGAAATGGGTGGGGCATAGCTAGAAATGGATGGGACATAACTAGAAATGGATGGGGCATAGCTAGAAATGGATGGGGCATAGCTATAAATGGATGGGACATACCTAGAAATGGATGGGACATTGCTAGAAATGGATGGGACATAGCTATAAATGGATGGGACATAGCTAGAAATGGATGAGGCATAACTAGAAATGGATGTGGCATAGCTAGAAATGGATGGGACATAGCTAAAAATGGATGGGGCATAGCTAGAAATGGATGGGACATAACTAGAAATGGATGGGACATAACTAGAAATGGATGGGACATAGCTAAAAATGGATGGGGCATAGCTATAAATGGATGGGACATAACTAGAAATGGATGGGACATAGCTAAAAATGGATGGGGCATAGCTATAAATGGATGGGACATAGCTATAAATGGATGGGACATAGCTAAAAATGGATGAGACATAAGTAGAAATGGATGGGACATTGCTAGAAATGGATGGGACATAGCTAGAAATAAATCCAGCTATTAAAGAAGACATCTCACCTAAGTTGTCTCTCTAGTTCATCCACCTGTTTATGCAATCTTACTGACGCTCCATCCTTATGCCCTCTAAACATAAGCAAAAATAGAAGTAAACACACGCATGATTATCAAATAATTATAATAATGATTTCAAATATTCAATAAACATTTTCATGGTCGAACCGTTAAAAGGGCAGCATTTACAGTTCTCGTGAGAAATTTACATTTGCTGGCCAAGAGAACTCTTTTTGAAATTTTACGACTGGAATGACTGGCTCGATAAATGAGCCAGTCATTCCAGTGGTAAATTTTCAAAAATAGCTTTCTCTTAACACTTTAATGGTCAAGCTGGCCCAAACCAGCCTTTGCAGTGGTCTTGAGGAGTGTCAATTTGCAATTTGACCACTGGAGTAACTGGCTTGATGACAGAGATTTTCAAAAATAATCTCCTGGCCTGCAATTGGACATTTAATAAAATCATTTTTAGATTTTCTTCACAAAATAAGACCATTAAATAAATTAAAAAATGAAATATGCTTAAAGGAGTTTACAAATAAGAATTACATTTCAATAAAATTGACCAAAATAACAGTTTTTAAATATCATATTTTATCAATTAAAAAGAAATTGACAGATTTTCACAAACTATCACTCTTAAAACTTTGGTTAAAGTCATGAATTTTGACATGTAAAAAAATTCACGGTATAACATCATCATATGAATTTTCAACCACATGGATTCAGAGTACGCCGCACCCATTTTCAGATAAGAAGAAACTGGCGTCTAATAGAGTTATCAAGCGAGGAATCAACTCCGATCCAAGATTTAGTTTAAGAAACACTAGTGTTCTTCGTGTGTCCCTTAACCCTTTAATCGACAAATCCCTGAAAAAGTAAATTATTTACGATATAAAACTCATTCTCTTGAATATTTTGAAATTAATTTGATCGGCAGCAGTTGCTGCCTGAGGCAGCAACAGCTTCCGATCAAATTAATTTCAAAATATTCAACAGCCACCTGTATGGTTGCCTTGAAAATGAGCTTCGAGGAATTCATGGGTTTATATGGTTAATATTTATTAAATACACACTAGACATTAACTCATAAGCAATTATAATCAATAAAAAGTTTTATAAACTTTTCTATTCAAACACTGATCATATATGTAACATATCCTACCTGTTGTATCTCTGTGGCAAGCACTCCACGATGCCAGATGCGAGTTTCAGTTGATCTGACCTGGAACACCATAAAATAAGCAACAGTGTAACAACTAACATTTAAGTAGGCATCACAGCACATTCCAAGAAACAAAGTATGATATTAATACAGTCATACATGTATGTAAACTAGGACCACAACAACGAGACAAAATTGACTCGAGACTGGATAGTTCCTGTTTATCTATCAAATATATGACATCATAATCTACCGTGTAACATGTAAGATGACATCATAGTCAATTACTTCATATGAATTACGCAGCAGAGTTCGTCACGAATGCTTAATTGATGATGGACTAAGCCGTATTGTACGAAGTGTATGTCTTTACTATTTAACACAAATGCTTTTGAAAATTTTGAAACTAATTTGACTGTGCGCTGTTGCTGCCTCTGTTGATGCCATAGGCAGCAAAAAGTGCCCAGTCAAATTAGTTTCAAAATATTCAACAGATTACCTGTATAGCAATAGTTTAGAAATGTCAATTTGCAGGACAAGAGAAGACTATTTTTGAAAATGTATCACTGGAATGCCTGACTCGAGCATAGAATTTTGTGCCTGATCGCATTAAAGAGTAATTAAAAAGTAGGTTTGGAAATATTTTATGCAGTAGAATTATTCATGATTATTGGATTATTTAATTTTTAATCATATAAATTCACGATTTAAAAAATTATCGGGATTTTAAAATAAATCACAAAATCGTGCAAGCCTAATCAACACAAATTTGTCTAGTCAGGTGTGTAGTGCTGTAAGAGATAAACCAAGATCGTGTCTGTGGTACTTCTTACCTGTTCGAGGTATATATCACATCCAGAGCTACCGACATCATTTCTGTGTCAGTATGGATGACAGGATGAGCAACCTGAGAAGAAAACAGTGAGAAAATACAGTAAAAACTTCATTCAGACTGTGGTTAGCTCAGTCTCCATAAACTGAACCTTGAGACTCTGACGTACAACTCTCGATTACATTTCTACAATCATATTTCTATGGAGGGATCCCATACATCACCCAAATATCAATATGATGGACATTTCCTAATGGATTTTGAATTTTTCAGGAGCTCGGTTTGTTTTTTTGTTAAACATATATCATAAGAATTTCATATGAAGTAATATTTCTGTATTTGATAGAATTATCATTCAGTTTCATCTCTTAATATTTTCATTTCCAAAAATTTTGCCTAATTTCCGTTTTTTAGAATTTCCACCACCAAAAGAAATAAGGTAATTCCCCCCCCCCCACCCATCCTTTACATGGCATACAACACCAACACCCTCCAACAACAGTTCATTAAACAACAACAGGCAACACATACACCCCTAGCAACATCTTAAGTTTTGATTCGATGAGTTTTGCCTTTATTTCGCAACCCTTCGAGGAAGCACCTCTATAATAGTGTCATGTAGGTGTGAGTGGATAATAAAATCAACTGAATGAACACGTTTCTTTCACATACCCCAGGCTTTGATGTTTTAAAGATCAGTGCTGGCAGCGTTAGATCTGTTGTTGCCAGACTCACTGCATAGTCATGAAGCAGGCTGTCATAGCTGCCAGTATTCCTCTCTTCACACCGTTCCAGGAATGGTACCAGCCAGCGACGCACATTCTTGATATACATCTCGTGAGAGGACTAATATGGTTTCAACAAAACCCAAAAGTAACAATAAGCAAAAATTGCTTACCTACCTTCTCTGGTATTATGTACAAATTAGATACAGTTGTCTTGTGATTTGTGCAAAATTTTCATCTATGTGTACGAACGTACAAATCACACCGAAAAATATGCTTAGACAAGTTTACAATTAGATCTTGAATCCTTGCCCACATATGACAATCGCATATTCTGCTATATTCAGTCCGTCGCTCAATCATATGATCGAATGATTCGCTTCAAAAGCAGTGACAATTCCAGCAAGATATACACAGGGAGCAAACAGTCGAAAATTTCCCCATCAATTTTAGGGAAATGAGTATCATTCTGCGGATTTCTTTTGTAAACTATATTCTGAACGATACAATGATGGGGGAAATAATCTGGGAAAATAAGTATTTCCTAAAGTTAGTTCCCCAAACGGTTTCATGGGGGCAACTTGTTGCTTTTGCATCCCTGTAGATACATCAATTTCAAAAGAGAATTACATTGGGATATTCAATCATCGACTGTTAATTAACTATATTATCTGTCTTAACATTTATCTATCTATGGGCCTTTCCAGTTTCAGCTATGCCTTCCCCATCTCTAGCTAAGCTCGACCCAGACCTACCTCGTGTTGAGATCAATCGATCTCTGAACTGTCTGACTATTAATTTCCAGAAAACTATAGAGGTAAGCTGTTGATAAATTCGCACAACATGTCAGACTATTAAGCGTTAAAGACGAACTCGGGTCATTCATCCCATAATGATTTTCAACATCATCCTACACGTCACTTAGTTAATTATGACGTCAGATGATGGATAGATAAACTGGAAAGGTTCATTGCTAAGAAAGAGTAGAGTTCACTAATCCAGATGCCAGCTATTCTTCTAAAATAATATTTGCTTACAACAACGAATACAGTTTTAAGAGGACATACTATTCATTCAATAATAATGCTAATCAATAGAGAATATAAATGTGAACTTTAAACACTAGCAGACAATAAGAATTCTTACTGTAGACAATAGAAGCTTAAGTTTTTTCAAATCTGAGAGCTTCTGAAAGTCAGCCAGAGATAGTTTACTGTCAATATTACATTCATACACCACCGTTTCCATGGTCATCAGGTCAGCATGAAAATGATCTAATCGCTGAAATATAGACAACACATTGTGATTAACCCTTCAGCACTTAAATTTGTTCAAGAAAATTTAAAATCTTCATTCAAAATGTCCATTTGCAGACGTGGTTATCGAGCCAGTCATTTCAGTGGTAAATTTTCAAAAATAGTCTTCTCTTGGTCTGCAAATGGATATTTCTCAAGGCCACTGCAGAAGCGGCTTTTGGCCGATTTGAGGGTCAAATGGTTAAAGATGTTCAAACAAGAGCACCATGAGCAATGTATTTGATCTCCAGCCTAGGCGTGTGCAATGATTGCTTCAGGTGATCACGATCAATTATTTAAGAATAATCGTGATTACTAGATTAATCATCCGGGGTATAAATTATTCAGACAACAGTAAATGGAGATCAGTCACGAAAGTGAAGCAATGGCGGTTACAAATGTCCATTTGCAGGACAAGAGAAGAGTATTTTTGAAAATGTATCACTGGAATGACGGGCCCGATGTTCAAGCCAGTCATTCCAGTGATACATTTTCAAAACTACTCTTCTCTTCACCTGCTAATAGACATACACTCGCTGACCAAATGGCAATCATAGCGACCGATCGTATTTAAAGTGTCATTAAAAAGTAGGTTTTGAAATTTTTAAATTTTAATTCATGATTTACAAAATAATCGTGCTTTTCGATTTAATCACGTAATCATGCAAGCCTATTCCAGTTCCCACAATTCATTGTACTTGCAATGAATTGTGGGAAGGTAGCTGGAGTCTGAATACCATGACAGGGCTTGAAATTACCTGGGAGGAGTCACTCCCCAGAAGATCCATGGAGGTGTGGATTTGGCTGGACCCAGTAATTATCTATTATCACCGACTTGACAGATCCTCTGACTAACCCTTTAACAGTCAAGCCGCCTCTGCAGTGGTCTTGAGGAATGTCCATTTGCAGACCAAGAGAAGGCTATTTTTGAAAATTTATCACTGGAATGACTGGCTCAATAACTGAGGCAGTCATTCCATGACTGGCTCGATAACTGAGGCAGTCATTCCAATGGTAAATTTCCAAATATAGTCTTCTTTTTGGCTTCCAAATGAACATTTAATAAACAAATTTTTAGATTTTCTTGACTAAATTTGACCATTAAAAAGTCAACTTATGCTACACAACTATTAGCTTGCATTATTTAGCTCCCTTTTGTATGAAAAATTGATGATCTTGAAAACTCTGTTACTGTAAGATGACGTTGCCAGAAAGTTGTTTCAAAATTGTTCTAGTTTCCAATAATGCATAGTGTACCCCACATATTTAACCCTTTTATGATCATAGAAAATGTCCATTTGCAGATCAACAGATTTTTTTTTTTTAATTTATTAGCTGGAATGACTGGCTCCGTGGCTCGGTTATTGAGCCAGTCATTCCAGAGGTGAATTTTCAAAAATAATCTCATGGTTTGCAAATGGACATTTTTCATGACCACTGCAGAAGCCGTTTTTGGCTGTCTTGAGTGTTAAAGTGGTAACCCTTTAAATTAATGGTCAAGATTTGCCAAAAAAATTGAAACATTTAATGACAGTCGTAGTGGATGGTGTAAGCTGCAAATGATTGATATTGCCCAAAGAAGGATCCATTTCTAACTATGCCCCACCCCCAACCCCCAACCCTCTCGCACATTTTCATCTAAGCTCCGCCCACTTTATATGCAAATTTGTGTTAGAGGTAAATTCTAAGTTGACCAAAGACACAGTTCATACACTTTGATGAGGCTTTTGGACCTTGGTTACCGGTATAGAATTACGTCAGTCAACATCCGACGTATTTGATTATGACGTCAGATATTAGTGACAGATCTGATCCACCGTTCCTTACCTCCGGTTGATTGCCACCAATTCTGCGATCTATAGCCATGCGAATGAGATCACAGGCGTGGTCGACGTGACACGATAACCCGTCAATCTGATGCGCTCGCAAGGTAAACCACTCATACAACAGGTCAGAGGTCAAGTTCATAGTACTAATAACAGAACAATGGGAGATAAGATTAGCATATTTGATCTCAAAATTGGAAAATACAGTAAAAAGGAATCATGTCGATTATTACTGATGTCGCTAGACACACATTAATTCAAGCATGCATTGCTTCATCTTCTTCTTCCGACATTTGAATTACTCTACTGGCATGACTGGAAGGATCTTCTGCAAACATGGGTGGAAGCTTGCCCATGGGGCCCCCAAAAAGTATCCCAATATTGGGGTCAAAAGCTCAATTGCAACAGTAACAGGTTTCAGCAACATTGTTTTCAAAATGGACACTTGTTTTTCAATAACTGGTTCTACTCAAACGATCTTCTCCAAACTTGGGTGGATGTTTGACAGTGGTGTCATGAAGACGTGTGCCAATTTTGGGGGGCAAAAGCTAAAAACCCAACAACAGGAGCTTTCAGTAATATTGTTTCAAAAATTGAGACTGTTGATGTCACGGCAACCTGATTGGTAAATATATCAATGATGCAGGTATTTAAACGAAATCAAGGATTTCTTTTTTCACGAGAGAGTTGATACTTACCTCCCTAATACTTTTGATATTGCTAAATATCGGCTTTCACTCAATAAACACTCAGATTAAAAACAGTTAGGTGCCCCTACTGGGCAGGGAGTCAGAGCGTAGTCTGGCGGATACCAGCCCCACCACCGCGCATGCGCAGACTAGCACTTCCTCTGACTAATTTATTGGCTGATACACATGCAACTATTAAGAGCCTGAAGACCGAGCCTCTGTGGGGTGGAGAGGCCGGGTCCGTATCTAGGGAGGTAAGTATCAACTCTCTCGTGAAAAAAGAAATCCTTGATTTCGTTTATTTCACATCAAGAGTATACTTACCTCCCTAATACTTTTGATATTGCCAGAATTCGACAGTGAATTCGGCGGGAGGGAGGCGAGGTCAAAAGACCAGCTCATCCCTATACGCTTTTCTGCGTTTAAGGCACTTAAACTTCTGAAACTGTATGAAAAAACAGTCAGGATTTGACTAACCATCGGATAACACCACCGATGTATGAGAGATGACCGAATGTCATATGCGCTCCCCCCCCTCCTTCCTGGGAGGAAGAGTCGAATGACCTCAATGTCCTATACGCTCTCTACGTACAAGTGCCATGTACTACAGGACAGAGACGAAAAAACTCCATTTTCGTATACTCTCAACAATGAACCACATAAATACACAAAACCATCATCATATTAATAACGGGTAACGTGACAAGACAATCAACAATGGACAACCCATGCACAAGACTGACCTTGTTGAAATGGCTGCTGACATCCTCTTCCCATTGGTGAAGAACGATGCAGTCCCAAAAAAGTGGTTGTTTCCATGAATTAATTGTGAAATATATAAGCAATGAGGAAACCCCATCAAAAATATAAGCCTAGTTATTTTTTCAAAATCGACAAGGCAAGAGGATTAGAGGTGTCACGGAGATAATGGTCTGTAAAACTCGACTCACAGTGCCACTGAGCCACCGACATAATATCATCCACAGGGACCCCATTAAATAGGGCAGTGGATGTCACTACGCCGCGGACACTGTGAGCCTAGGCCACGTCAACCTGCTTCCCGGTGGCGGATTTATGACAAAACTGAATGCATTCTACAATCCACCTGGAAATGGTGTCCTTAGAAGCCCTGCCATGGGGTTCAATATATGACAACCATAACGCCGACTGGTCGGTGCGCCACTCCGATGTACGTTGTTTGTACCGGAGAAGCACCCGGACGGGGCACCATGCTTTAGAATTAGGATCATATCTAGTTAAAGCAGGTAAAACAATAGGTTGACCTGGATATTTCAACGACTGATTCTTAGCCAAGAAATTAATCCTAGGTAGCAGCTTAAGGCCTTCCCCGGAAACCACAAAACGGTCATCCTCGGCTGATAAGGCATGAATTTCACTTCTACGCCTAGCCAAGGCCGCAGCAATTAAAAACACAGTCTTCAGTGTTAATAGTTTCATAGAAATGGAACTAAGTGGTTCAAAAGGCTTATCACCTAGTACTTGAAGCACTAGCGATAAACTCCAAGACGGAATCACAGGGGGATTCCTTGGTCTTAGATTGCCCATGCCTTTAATTAATACATTTAATGTATTTACTTCATCACTTCCCCTCTTAGCCAAGCAAGGAATAACAGACATTAAAGCTGACTTATAACCAGCAATAGAGTTAGGCTTGAGGCTATAGGCATCATACAGGTGACAGAGGAAATCAGCTACTACCTGAATAGATGAATCCATTGGATCAATACATCTTTTTGAGCACCATTCTGCAAATCTGTTGATTTTATAATTATATGCTCTGGAGGTTGACCCCCTCCTGGCTTTGGCCATAAACATGGCTGCTTGCTCAGAAAAGCCCTCCTTAATTCTAGATTCCTTGACAACATCCACGCAGTCAATCTGAACATTGACGGATTGTTGTGAAGGGCCTTGCCCTGGAAGATAATGTCGTCCATCAGAGGCAGAGGAACCGGATTGCAGACCAGAAGGTCCAGCAGATCCGTATACGATGATCGGCTTGGCCAATCCGGGGCGATCAGAAGCACTTGGCATTCCTCTTGTCTCATTTTCTGAAGAATTTTTGGAATCAGGATTGCTGGAGGGAATGCGTATGCATACATTCTCCCCCAGCTGATAGCTAACGCATCTGTTGCGAAAGCGCTTGGATCCGGAATCGGAGAGACGTACGTCGTCATCTTCGCATTCTTCTTCGTTGCGAACAAATCGATGTTGGGTTTCCCCCAATGGTCGAACAGACGATCCGCCACACATTGATTTAGTTGCCATTCCGTGGCTCAATGAGTCTGCTAGCAGATTTAACCTTCCCGGAATATGAACTGCTTTCAAGGTAATCTGGTGATCCAGGCACCAACAAAGCAGTCTCCATGTCATCATACAGAGACTGGGCGACTTTGTTCCGCCCTGGTGGTTTATGTAAGTCACAACTGTTGAGTTGTCTGAACGAATAAGAACAATCTTGCCCTGAACTTTCTGTAAGAAATGTTCCAGGCCCAGGACTACTGCTCTTAGCTCCAGTAGATTTATATGTTCCTTTGACTGTTCCAGATTCCAAAGCCCTGATATCGTGGATTCTTCCAGGCAAGCTCCCCAGCCCTCCATCGATGCATCTGTATACACAGTCACCTGAGGGTGGGGAGGGGTTAGCATAACCCCCACCAAGAGATTCTCTGTGTCCAACCACCATTGCAGGTGATGAATCAGAGGCGCCAACACTGACACGTTCGAGTCCAGCGAACCTGTACTCTGGGTCCATTGTGTCATGAGAAATAACTGGATCGGCCGCCTGCGTAAGGCGGCCTGAGGAATGACTGATTCCAATGAAACCATCAACCCCAGCATTCTCAAGTAAACCCGTGCCAGGACATGACGACTGTCGCACACTGACTGAATTAATGAGATGAGTTTCTGAACTCTCTCCTGAGTAGGAAAAACATATCCTGTCTCTAGATCGAAGAACATCCCCAGGTAAACAAACTTCTGGGATGGAGTCAGCTCTGATTTTGGGAAATTGATCATCCAGCCCAAGTCTGTGAGAGTCTTCAAAACAACCTCCAGACTGGCCGATAAACTTTCCTGGGTGTGCGCTTTCAACAGCCAGTCGTCTATGTACGTGTGGACTGCTATGCTTCTCCTGCGGAGGTATGCGGTGATCGCAAGAACCACACGGGTGAAAACCCGAGGAGCCGTGGAAATTCCGAAGGGTAACACCTTGAATTCCCACTGTCTGTCCTGGAATGCAAATCTCAGGAAGCGACGGAAACTCCTGTGTATGGGGATGTGGAAATAAGCGTCCTTAAAATCTATCGACGCTGTCCACATTCCCCTCTCTAACCCCGCCAACACCGAGCGCACAGTCTCCATCTTGAAACTGGGCGTCTCTATGAACTTGTTCAATGGCTGGAGGTTGAGAATTGGTCTCCACCCTCCGGTGTTTTTTGTTACTAAGAACAGGGTTGAATAGAAGCCCGGACACCTTTGTGCCGGCTGAATAGCTCCTTTTTGTATGAGGGAATTTATTTCCTCCTCGATACACAACCTTTGCTCTGGATCTCTCGGATTCGGAATCCAGATCGGCACTAGAGACAGTTGCGATGGCGGGCCTGTCATCCAATCGGGATGATACCCGACTGAAAGCCATCGCAAGACTAAACGGTCCTGAGTTAACCGTTCCCACTCTTGCATGTGGTCGGCTAGCCGGCCTCCCACCGGTCCACCTAGGGATAGAGGTGGACATAAGGAGTGCAAGAGCGGCACTGTCTCCTTTGCCAGAAACACCGGAGCGGTTCTCACCGCGGTAACCGTCCCATCAGGAACGATTACCACGCCCAGATCCTCGCGCGCCACGACCAGCACCGCGCGCACCTCGGTGCGCGGGCGGCTGCCTGGCTGACTGCACCTGAGGAGCCTGCGCCCCCCTCGCTGCTGGCCGAATCGCACGCGGCCGAGGCCGACGCTGCGATGGTGGTTGGCCTCTGACCTGGCCACCACCACCTCGAGCCTGCAGGGGACGATACGCAGGGGGTGCGGCGCGAACGTTAGCACGACAAAGCACCTCAAACTGCTCGCGCAGCGCCCTCTGGTTATTTACCAGAGTAACCGTCTCCTGGAGGTGCCTACATCCCTCACCTCCAAAGAGACCAGGACCTGTCATAGGCGTACGCAGTAGCCTATTGTACAGGTCCTGGGATGGGCACAGATTGTCCAAGGCAAATGTGCGCCTTGCCCGGACACTCCTGGTCACCGCCCGCGTCATACAGTCCAGAGCCAGGTTGATACCATCCTGGATGGCTCGCTGGACTGTGACCGGACTTGGCTGGCGCGATGCGGATGCTGTTACTACCCCTTGTAACAGCTGGGAGACGTGGGACAGAGCGGCAATCGAAGCCCTCCCACTCTCCTCCGCATCACGCAACGCGGTATTTGCTGAACGCAATGCGTTCGAACACAAGACTCCCGTGTCAGAACGGGAGCCTGGCCGCGCATCCTCACCCAAAGCCGCGCGGTCATCCACGCTCGGCTTAGGTACCACACCGTACCGCTGGTAATCCAGGGGCACGATGCGGCAACGCCTGGCCACATAGCGCGGGGCCTTCGCGAGACGTCCACTCGACTTAATGGACGTCTCCGCTGCCTCGAACATGTCAACGACATGCTCTGCCAGCGGCAGAGAAGGCATAGCGTTAGCAGTAGGCTTACCAGCTAACCACGGCCTGTGATCACGCTGGCTAGCCGACTGCTCCACGGGCAGATCTGGTCTAACACTCACCAACCACTGGCAAGCGTCAGACCAATCCTCCTCCGTGGCTAGCTGCGAGCGCTCTACAAGACGGGGGCCTTCGTCTTCCTCCTGAGCGCAAGCAACAGAGCTTGACGGCGGATACGCTGATATCCCTGGCAAGCCAGGGAGAGCATGCGGGCCTGACAACACCGGCATGCTAATCTCACTGGCTTGACCAGGAGCAGGCGCCGTGGTAGAGCGCGGGGCACATACCGCCCCACCACGGCCCCGGCCAGCACCAGCGACACTCTCGGCAAGCCGAGGTATGCGGTAACGCTGTCCCTCAGCGCCCAGGGCCACAGTCTGAACCGTGGATTCTACCCCTGCGTGAGTAGAACCGTGGAATAAGTCGCCTGTATTCCCCACGAGGGGTGCACAGACGTCATAATCCATGGCCACGTCCTCAGACGGCGACCCCAACATGTAATCCTCATCCTCCTGGCCAGACAGATTAGACTCCGGGTCAGCAAAGAGAGCTAACCCGGACTGGCCAGGGAAGGTGCCATAGGAGGTACTGGTACCCGCGGCGTGCGGATACCCCTGGACTGATAAGCAGCCCACGGGTTCCAGCGACAACCGTCCACGGTCCCTATTCGGCGCGGCACTAAGCCTGCTGCCAGGGTCGTGGAACGCCCCCTCTAATGGGGCCACCTCTGAATCTTCGAACAACGGAAGCGTACTAAGGAAAGGTGATTCAGAGGTGGGGATTACCTGCTCCGAAGCAGATGATGAGGACAGCAAAGGATTTTGTCCAGGAAGCATGCCACGAAGCAACTCGGGAACCAAATCCTTTATTGTCCTCCTCATCTCTCCCAACATCTCGGTCCGGAAGGCCTCCATGTCCACCGCGGACGAGGCCTTCCTCTTACCCTTCTTACTCACACCCTCTCTTTTCTGCTTCTTCTTCTCCTCCTCCACCACCTTGTCCTTCGCCTGCAAGCACAAGAATTCGGACATTAGCTCGCCCCCCCAGTGCTTACATATCTCGCAATTAAGCAAGGGACCACAGGGGCTACACTGATAACAGAGATGAGGCACAAACTTGTCCTTCAAAAACCGTCCACAGGACGCACAACCAGGTCTCAGAAACAGGGCAAAGGACGAGGAGTATGAGCAATCTAGTTAAGCTCAGAAACTCACCAACTCAAGAGAAGGAAATGATCATAAAGATCAATATTCATCAGAAAACCAGCTTCGGACAACTTTAATTGTTAATAAAGAGCAAGGCTGATTATGACGTCATTAATCCTATGACAGGAAAAAATCGATCCCCAACAAACATCCAAGTGCAAGGACGAATTGTATCTCTAACCAGAACATGTGCAGAATGGACATTTCGACTACACAACCATCAGATATATACTGATAACAATGGCAAATACTGTTAATTATCTCCCTTTCCTCTCTAAATAATTAACATCACCTCATATCAATAATTAGATACCTGACACTTTGTATAGACAAACCATCCAACGTGATGAACTGGAGCACTCCACCAACTGAACGCCTCTTAACTCTCTCCACCTCTAGGGGAAGGAATTGGATCAAGAGGGCAAAGTGAGAAGACCTTTATACTAGGCCTCCAACTCACTGGACATAAAATTTTTGGTTAGATAACCTAACAGTATTAGTAGGAAATGGAACCATGGTGGAGAGAAACAAACCCTCTGCTGATGTGATGTCCATTACATATCGTCACACAGACCTGCGGACATAAACACAAAGAGAGATTAGTATTATATAGCCCCTAGTTGAAATAAACCAACTAAACAAGGCGCTTATCACGGTAACCGCGAGTCCCGGAAACACATTACACCGGGGACAAAACTCGCTAATTTTACTAGAAGTCACCTGATTTAAAGGTCCTGGGCCCTCCTCTGGCGAAGTCATCCTTCCTGCCATCTTTATCAGGGATAAACACTTCCAAATTTACACAAAAATACTAAGAATTGAGTCAAGAAAAGCTCTAGCACAAAAACATGTGTAGACTCTCTGCCAATAAATTAGCAAAGAGGAAGTGCTAGTCTGCGCATGCGCGGTGGTGGGGCTGGCATCCGCCAGACTACACTCTGACTCCCTGCCCAGTAGGGGCACCTAACTGTTTTTAATCTGAGTGTTTATTGAGTGAAAGCCGATATTTAGCAATATCAAAAGTATTAGGGAGGTAAGTATACTCTTGATGTGAAAGGAGACATTTGTCCATGTCTTAAAAACAATTCCTCATAATAATGCACATGTTACATAGAAACTCACTGGATAATGGATGATTACCAATCCTAGGAATCATTGTGGTGGTTACATTGTTGTTTTCACACAAAAATATGATGCTATTCTTGCGGATTAGCCGTGTAGTGGTCAAGATTGATCAAGCAGATCGTAATGTTTTCAGTCACTATCCATAAATTTGCAGGCAAACGCAAGACTACATGTATTTTTTTTAATTTACCGAGCCTGCCATTCCAGTGATAAATTTGTCAAAATAGTCTTCTCTTGGCCTGCAAATAGAATAGAATATCTCAAGACCACGACAGAAGCCATTTTTGTCTTTTAGAATTTAGCAACCTGACCCACCGAACCAGTCTTAGAACCAGTGAAGCACTCACAGGACTTTACTTGAAAAGAAACAAAGAAACAAACTTACAATTCATTATGTAAACGTTGGCCTATATGATCACAACCTTATCTCACACGTTAACCGTGAACACAATAATTATTTCATTAACCCTTACCACTCTGATGTCAAAATTCTATTTTTTATTGGTTCGATAGCGAAGAATCTGGTGTAGATTTTTCAACAATTTTTGTGGACAATGTTGCTGTCTACGACAGCACCATCTTCCACCAAATCTGTTGAAA
Source organism: Chaetoderma sp. LZ-2023a (assembly GCA_034401795.1). NCBI lineage: Eukaryota > Metazoa > Mollusca > Caudofoveata > Chaetodermatida > Chaetodermatidae > Chaetoderma > Chaetoderma sp. LZ-2023a. The sequence continues at coordinate 116,726,865 of CM067360.1, read as the reverse complement.
AATGAACACTGGTTCATCTTTTAATCTAATTTGAAAATTTAAGTTTGACATCTGAGTGGCAAGAGTTAAACCAATTTTACACTACTATTTTATCATTTTACCAGAATTGTTCCAGTTCCGGCGATTCCTCATAAATAAATGCACCTAAATCCATAGGACATGGGTCCACTAAAGTTCTAAAAGAACAACAAATTTTCAGTTATTTTTATTATTAAACAGATAAGATAAAAGATGAGCCATGGACGAATCCAGTTTTAGCTATACCCTGCCGATCTCTAGCTAAGCTCCACCCACATTTCACCCGTGTTGGGATCAATCAATCCCTGAACTTCCCCACTATCAATTTCCAGAAAATTATACAGGTAAGCTTTTGAATATTTTGATACTAATTTGACTGAGTGGTGTTCCTGCCTATGGCAGCAACAATGCCCAGTCAAATACGTTTCAAAATAGTCAACAGCATGTTTATTAAATAGTAAAGACATACAATTTGTACAGCAATGCTTAGTCATCAATCAAGCAATCATGATAAACTTAACTATGTCATTCATTACATAATTGAATATGACATAATCCTACACATAACGTACTTGATTATGACATCATATGATTGATGGAGAAACTGGATTCCTCAATTGGGACATGATATTTAATTTTAACGCTTTAAAAACCAAGTTAGCCAAAAATGGCTTCAGCCATGTCCCTAAGAAATATTTATTTGCAGATCAACAGAAGACTGTTTTGCAAATTTATCACTAAAATGACTGGTTCAATAACCGATCCAGTCATTTCAGTGATAAATCTTCCAAAATAATCTTTTCTTGGACCGCAACTGGACATTTTCTATGAACATATTTAAATGTTCTTGGCAAAATTTGGTCATTAACAAGTCAACCCAGATTCTTTGACAAATTCTACTTTTCTCGCAGCTGATACATACACATGACACCTGTATCCCCCACCCCTATCCCACCTCACCACCTTTCACACCTACTCAATTACAATTACAATTACCTTCAATTACTTCAAAAATAATTAATTACATTAGTTTTAAATAATACAAAATTCAATGAAGCACCTGCATTGCTCGGTCTCACACCAGTCTGCTTCTCTCCATTCATCCACCTGCCATCCCTCCACACCCTCTCCATCTTCCATCATCCAGGGCAGCAATTGACGGTAGTCTTCTGGCCAGATGGTCTCGGGAAAGTTGGACAGGATTGCTAACCTTAATTCAAACGTTACAAATAGAGATTAGGATGCTATAAATTTTTCAAATGACAGTTTACTTTAATTAATAATTATCCCAGAAAATAGTATACCGGTATTACATGTACATGTACAGTACCACTCAGAAATAATGTAGAATATTTCCAAAACAAAATAAAACCTACTGCAATGGCTTCTAATCAAATTAAGTCCAAGAGAAATGGGCGGGTTATAGATAGCAATAAGTCCTATGGAGGAATCCAGTTGTAGCTTTGCCCTGCATATCGCTAGCTCAGCTCCACCCACATGTTGACCGTGTTGGGATCAATCAAATCTGCGCTCTCTGAATCTCAAATTCCACAAAATTATACATGTAAGCTGTTTAAAATTTTTAACCTAATTTGACTGACTGTTATTGCTGCCTATGATGGCAAAACAGCCCAGTCAAATTAGTTTTAAAATATTCAACAGTATGCCAAGAAGACTAGTTTTTAAATTTTACCGCTGGAATGACTGGCTCAGTTATCAATAAGTCATTCTAGTGGTAAAATTTGTAAAATAGCTTTCTCTTGGCCCGCAAATGAACATTCCTAAAGACCACTGCTGTAGAAGGCAGTTTTGGACAGCTTGACCATTCACGGTTAAACAGCAAAGACATACAATTCATACAACAATGCCTAGTCAGTCACCACTTCACCTTTCCAGAGTACCCGCCCATCATATGACATCATAATGAACTGCGTGATGTGTACAATGACATCATAATGAATGACATCATGAATGACGTCATGAATGACGTCGATAAGTACGTCATGAACGCATATTTGAAGACGGTCTATGCGCTGTTGTACAAATTGTTTGCTTTTACTATTTAATAAATATTCTGTTGAGTATTTTGAAACTAATTTGACTGGGCACTGTTGCTGCCTATGGCAGCAACAGCACCCAGTCAAATTAGTTACAAAATATTCAACAGCTTCCCTGTATAGTTTTCAGGTAATTGATAGCTAGGGCATTCGGGGATCGATCAATCCCAACATGGCGAGGTGTGGGTGGAGCTTAGCTAATGATGGGCGGGGCACAGCTAAAAATGGAAAGGTCCATTCGTACAACAATGCCTAGTTAGTCACCAATTAAGCATTCGTGATGAACTTAGCTACATCATTCATGACATAATTTATTATGACGTCAGCCTATATGTGACGTAGTTGATTATGACATCACATGATTGACCAATAAATTATTGACGCATGATTACCATACTCTATGTAAAGACTACGGTGTCAAAAGCCCACAATCGCTCAGATGCAGGGATGGTTGCCTGCACACATGCATGGGCGGGAGCAAATGCATAATCCCTCCATACCCACCACCGCTTTCGCAGTGGGAGGATAATAATTAGGCGGAAGCTATTTACAAATATATGCTTCTACTAAGGCTGCACCGATTCATCGATACATCAATATATCGCGATTGCAGCTCACGGGGTACGTGCTGGTCCGTTCTACTTCTCTGCTCCGTTGCACTGCATGTACAGGATGTGCGGGAGGGTTGGTTAGCTACGGTTCTCGGGATTATGGATCCTGTATCACAAATCTCCGAAAAGTACCAAGACTAACTTCTAGAGCCGGTGGAACGATAACGTTCCAGTGAGGCCGTGCGACCATTGCCACCAAGATTGAAACTCCCCGTCTCGTCCCAACTATTTGTGTCACCGGTATGACGGTCCATGACTCAATTTGGGTGGGTTCCAAGACCGCACCCCGTCACTGTACGGAATTAGATGGAGATCTGCGTCCCATCCATCACCCGGTGTGTCAGGGGCGGACCAGCTAAGATCCGGCTCCGGGGAACTAATATTTGCCTGTCGTTAGGGTTTCATCATTTGCCTGTCGTTAAGTTTCAGGATGCCCAGAGATGCCCAGAGATGCACTGCTGGCCGGTTAACAATAAATAGTTCAGTGCTTTCTACTTTGGCAGGGTTATCTATGCTAACAGGTATCCGAAGATACAGAGGTGTATGCGAAACCGACACTTTGGTCTTCACCGCTTGGAAACCCCAATAATTTCCCAAGTCGGATCATGCCAACGTGGCGATGGGAGTTCCAGACAATTAATAAGCCTTGCCGCTGGAGGAGCGTAGAAAGAGACAATCACTCAATATAATAAGAGGCCCTAAGGTGTCTGGCCAATTTTACACAATCTAGCCGGTGTGCGGTGTTACATATCCGCTACATCCGGAAAAGAGGCTTACACAAATGTCTCCTAAGGAGCGGTTGTCCCTAACTACTTTTAAACCTATCTTATCAAGCTAGAATAACCAGGCTTAGTCGATCACATGTCAGGTTCGCATAATGAGAACATGAACAGTGACCTCAGTGTAAAATTGATGCTGGGGGACGTGATGCAGATTTATTGTTGCTGTATAGTATAGCCTAGCGTACTGCGGTCCCAGTGATTTATATAAAATAAGCAAAACAAGTAACTAGGGTGGCTGCTGCCAAATACATAAATTAACTATCACAGTATTAGATAATAAATCAGGTCATAGGACCTTGCGGTGCTTGATAGTCACAAGCACAAAAATAAGGATACTATTTACATTAAAGATATAAATTATTATATGCGGTCTCAGATGACCGGGCAGTACCTATTAGTCATCAGTACCTGAAAAGAAATGAATAAATACAATAGCTACATGAGTATCTATACTGAACTAAAAAAGTTTAGCAACACTGAGAATATTAATGTATAAATGTTATTTAACAAAAATAATAAATTGATTCAAATATATCATTTAATTGATAGGTCATTTTCCAATTTGAACAACAGTCTCTTGTTACTGTAATGCTAGCATCACACCTTTAACACGGCATCATTCAACGGAAGGGTCCAATTTAAATAATGACACTGAGCTGTCAATACTGGTTGTGACCTCCGCACGCATTAACCACCGCCGTACATCGCCTTATCAGGCTTCGAATTAAGCACCTGATGTCACGAAGAGGAATCGCATCCCATTCCTGGAGAAGTGCAGCTTCCAGCTCCCGCACGTTGTGAAGATGTGGATGGTTCTCACGCACCATACGGCCAAGAATGTCCCACACGTGTTCGATAGGAGACAGGTCCGGTGATCGCGCCGGCTAGTCCAACACCGGAACGTTGTTAGCCTCAAGGAAATCACTGGTGACCCTAGCTGAATGAGGATGGGCGTTATCTTGCTGGAACATAAAGTCTGCATGATGCTGCATAAAAGGGATGACAACAGGGGCGACAACTCCTTCACAGTAACGTTGAGCCGTTAAATTTCCGCAAATCGCAATATGATCAGCTTTGCCATTTTCATGGATTCCAGCCCACACCATGACACTGCCACCACCGAATCTGTCGTGCTGAATGATGTTGGCTGCATCATACTGTTCTCCTAAACGTTGCCAAACCCGTTGCCTACCATCCGCCACATCCACACAAAACCTTGACTCATCACTGAACAAAATGTGGCTCCATTGTTGAGCATGCCATCGCTGATGAGTTCTTGCCCATGCAAACCGATTTTCGATGTGATGCTCTGTAAGCGGAACAGCAACAAGTGGACGACAGGCATGCAGTCCAGCATCATGGAGTCTGTTTGGCACAGTTTGTGCATGCACAGTAGTGCCGGTAGCAGTGTGGAAATTACGGGACAGCCGCGGCTCAGTCTCAAACCTGTGACGTCGTGATGACGTCACTAAGTAGCGGTAATCTCGTGGTGTTGTTGCTCTCGGTCTGCCAGATCGTGGTCGGTCATTAACATGTCCAGTTTCATGCTCACGTTGGCGGAGACGGGAAATGGTTGAGGCGTCAACATTAAAATGTCGAGCAACAGCGCGAATGCTCTGCCCAGCAGCGAGTCTTCCCATTGCTTCATGGCACTGATTTTCGGGTAGCCCTGGGCAGCGGCCCATGTTCGGTAGTGTAAACTTTAAAGCGTTTTCTGTTAACGTTTGTTATCTGCTTTTGCAATATGGTGAATTTTTGCCTTCGCTACCCGCCAATGTGGGCCAGTGCATGAAAAATGCATTTTCACATGCAGTAAGCGTGCGGCCGAGAAATGCAAGAAATGATTTGCATTTCTTTATGATCAGCGAGACATTACATGGACGAAACATGCCTGCAAATTTGGTTTTAAATGGACGCATAGTTTTAATACAACCAACCAAACTTCACAGTTGCAAAACCTTTTTGGCTCAGGATATTAGTCATCGGTATGGAAAAATTTCATAAATCACTGTAGATGCTGCGTTCCGGTTGAGGAACGTGAGATGGCATGATCCTGGAGTTGCTGGGAAATCTTCACAGGCGAACTGTTGATGCGGCTCACTCTCGAAGATGGTGAAGAAGAATGACTGTAGTTGGATGTCCACTAGATAGTCATAATAGCTAATGCAAATAATTAAACAGATTGTTGAAAATGTCCATACTCTAGCCGAAGTTTAAAAGTTGCCCGTAACATGAAGGCCTACTGTTGAAATTTATAATTAAACATTGCATGTACATTCTAGGGTACACCGTACATGGTACACTGCATAGCTCTTGCGGTATACCAGGCAGAGTCCCACCAGACTGCGGTCTAAAAGTTAATTAACACACGACATGCTGCGCGGAAGTTTGATCACCATTTTTCAGCGTGGTTCGGCAGATCTGACAAGTTGTCCACCAAGATTCACCACTCGTTCTACATACTGGAGAAATTACATCGGGGTCGTGAGGCCCATCCTCAGGAAGGCTCCTCTGAAATGTTGGAAGTGAGGGATGCTTCTTATTCAATTATTGCCCTCGGATGGCTGTCCGAGGGCTTACAAAAACTTAGATGCGGACGTTTGATTGTGGGCCAAGGAATAAGAACTGAAATCTGAGAGGAACTGCTGCGGTTATAAGGGAACCACAGTCAGTAAGCAGTTGCCCACGTCTTGCACTGCTCTGGCACACAACCTGCCACTTGTTCTCTCTCGCCGAAGTGCAGTCTCGATTCTTGGTTTTTCGCTCCTTTCATACTACTCGTGACATCATAGGCAGGATGCCCAGACAATCAGCGGGCAATCTGTAGCCAATCAGCCTGCAGATAGAAAGGGTGAGGATGCTATCACGTGATAGACATCTTCCCTATTCATTTAGTAAATACATGTGTTTACGATGTCCCAGTAATATTTTGAAAATAACTTCAACGAGCTAAATTAGGATAACTCAGCCATTTCTGTAGGTACCAAGAATGACGAGAATGGTTAAATTTAAAGAATCAATAAAGCATCCGCTTTTGTTTCTACGAGAATTCATAATACTTACCAGATGTACTAGTATGATAATGTCTATTATCTAGTCTAGCTCAAAATAAACAATTAAAACGCTGCACTCTCCTGGTCCTGCCCATACTGTGTCCGGGAATTACCATAGCCCCAGGTACCGAGTCAATTCCCAATCACAGTCAGATTCATCTTATATTTGACTTGACAAACAGCGAAAGAAGCTCAGCCTCACCTCAGCGGGGCGGCTGAGGTGAGGCCATAGTACATCTGGTAAGTATTAAGAATTCTCGTAGAAACAAAAGCGGATGCTTTTGCAGATGTACTATTATGATAAACTCCGGATTTCAACAGCCAAGAAATACTGGTGGGAGGAGGTGAGGCTCGAACCACCACTCATCAACCATCCAACAGAGAAGGTTGTGAAGAGACTAGACCCCTTGCATACGCTTGGATTCTGCCATCTGACTCATAGTGTTAAACTTCCATGGTCTAGACCGCGCTCCCTCCCCCCCACCCCCTCTTTTGTCCGCACAAATCCAGAGGGCTGTCGAAAAAGGGGATGCAACCCCCACCAGACCCATGTCAGCCCCATGTCTCAGCTAGGGCAGTCCAGTAGAGTGCAATAAACGAAATCTAGGATTTCTTTTTTCACGAGAGAGTTGATACTTACCTCCCTAATACTTTTGATATTGCTAAATATCGGCTTTCACTCAATAAAACACTCAGATTAAAAACAATTAGGTGCCCCTACTGGGCAGGGAGTCAGAGGTAGTCCGGCGGATGCTCGCCCCACCACCGCGCATGCGCCGACTACTACTTCCTCTGGCTCATTTATTGGCTAACACATGCAACTACCAAGAGCCTGAAGACCGAGCCTCTGTGGGGCGGAGAGGCCGGGTCAGTATCTAGGGAGGTAAGTATCAACTCTCTCGTGAAAAAAGAAATCCTAGATTTCGTTTATTTCACATCAAGAGTATACTTACCTCCCTAATACTTTTGATATTGCCAGAATTCGAAAGTGAATCTGGCGGGAGGGAGGCGAGGTCAAAAGACCAGCTCTTCCCTCTACGCTTTCAAGCGTTTAAGGCACTTATGACGTCTGAAACTGTGTGAAAACACAGTCAGGATTTGATAAACCATCGGATAACACAACCGATGCTTGAGAGATGACCGATTTGTCATATGCGCTCCCCCCCCCCACCCTTGGGAGGAAGATTAAATGACCTCAATGTCCTACACGCTCTCTTCGTACTAGTGCCAAGTACTATAGGACAGAGACGAAAAGGCTCCATTTTCGTATACTCTCTCTAAAGAACCACAACCCACATAAACCATCACCATATTAATAACACTGGGTAACGTGACAATACAAAACAATGAACAACACATGAACAAGACTGACCTTGTTGTACTAGGAAGCTGTCATCATGAATCCAGTAGAGAAGGATGATACAGTCCCGACAAGTGGTTGTCACCGTCGCTGAATGGCGAAGTATATAAGCAATGCGGAAGCACTCTTCACAAACATAAAGCGGTTATTGTTTCAAAATCGACAAGGCGAGAGGGTTAGAGGTGTCACGGAGGTAATGGTCTGTAAAACTTGACTCACAGTGCCACTGAGCCACTGACATAATATCATCCACAGGGACCCCACTGAACAGGGCAGTGGATGCCACGACACCGCGGACACTGTGAGCCTTGGCCACGTCAACCTGTCGCCCGGTGGCGGATTTGTGACAAAATTGAATACATTCCACAATCCACCTAGAAATGGTGTCCTTAGACGCCCTACCATGGGTTCAATATATGACAACCATAACGCTGACTGGTCGGTACGCCACTCCGAAGTACGCTGTTTGTACCGGAGCAGCGCCCGTACGGGGCACCATACTTTAGAATTAGGATCATATCTAGTTAAAGATGGCAAAAAAATAGGCTGACCTGGATATTTCAATGACTGATTTTTAGACAAGAAATTAATCCTAGGTAGAAGCTTAAGGCCTTCCCCTGTAACCACAAAACGGTCAACCTCGGCTGATAAGGCGTGAATTTCACTCCTACGCCTCGCCGAGGCCGCAGCAATTAAAAATACAGTTTTAAGAGTTAACATTTTCATAGAAATGGAACTAAGTGGTTCAAAAGGCTTATCACCTAGTACCTGGAGCACCAGTGATAAACTCCAAGACGGAATCAGTGGAGGATTCCTTGGTCTTAGATTGCCCATGCCTTTAATTAATACATTTAATGTACTTACTTCATCACTCCCCCTATTAGCCAAGCAAGGAATAACAGTCATTAAAGCTGACTTATAACCAGCAATAGAGTTAGGCTTGAGGCTATAGGCATCATATAGGTGACAGAGGAAATCAGCCACTACCTGAATAGATGATTCCATTGGATCAATACATCTTTTTGAGCACCATTCTGCAAATCTGTTGATTTTATAATTATATGCTCTGGAGGTTGACCCCCTCCTGGCTTTGGCCATAAACATGGCCGCTTGCTCAGAAAAGCCCTCCTTAATTCTAGATTCCTTGACAACATCCACGCAGTCAATCGGAACATTGACGGATTGTCGTGAAGGGCCTTGCCCTGGAAGATAAGGTTGTCCATCAGAGGCAGCGGAACCGGATTGCAGACCAGAAGGTCCAGCAGATCCGTATACCACGATCGGCTTGGCCAATCCGGGGCGATCAGAAGCACTTGGCACTCCTGCTGCCTGATTTTCTGAAGCACCTTTGGAATCAGGATTGCTGGGGGGAATGCGTATGCATACATTCCCTCCCAGCTGATAGCTAACGCATCTGTTGCGAAAGCGCTTGGGTCTGGAATCGGAGAGACGTACGTCGTCATCTTCGCATTCTTCTTCATCGCGAACAAATCTATGTTGGGTTTCCCCCAATGGTCGAACAGACGATCCGCCACACATTGATTTAGTTGCCATTCCGTGGGTAAAACACTCATCCTTCGGCTCAATGAGTCTGCTAGCAGATTTAACCTCCCCGGAATATGAACTGCTTTCAAGGTGATCCCATGATCCAGGCACCAACAAAGCAGTTTCCATGTCATCATACAGAGACTGGGCGACTTCGTTCCGCCCTGGCGGTTTATGTAAGTCACTACTGTTGAGTTGTCTGAACGAATTAGAACAATCTTGCCCTGAACTTTCTGTAAGAAATGTTCCAGGCCCAGGACTACTGCTCTTAGCTCTAGTAGATTGATATGTTCCTTGGACTGATCCAGATCCCAAAGCCCTGATACTGTGGACTCTTCCAGACAAGCTCCCCACCCCTCCATCGATGCATCTGTATACACAGTCACCTGAGGGTGGGGAGGGGTTAGCAAAACCCCCGGCAAGAGATTCTCTGTATTCAACCACCATTGCAGGTGGTGAATCAGAGGCGCCAATACTGACACGTTCGAGTCCAGCGAACCTGAACTCTGGGTCCACTGTGTCATGAGAAACAACTGGATCGGGCGCCTGCGCAAGGCGGCCTGCGGAATGACTGGTTCCAAAGAAACCATCAAGCCCAGCATTCTCAAGTAAACCCGTGCCAGGACATGACGACTGTCGCACACCGACTGTATTACCGAGATGAGTATTTGAACCCTCTCCTGAGTGGGGTACACATACCCCGTCTCCAGATCGAAGAACATGCCCAGGTAAACAAACTTCTGGGATGGAGTTAGCTCTGATTTCGGGAAATTGATCATCCAGCCCAAGTCCGAGAGAGTTTTCAAAACAATCTCCAGATTGGCTGACAACGATTCCCGGGTGTGTGCTTTCAACAGCCAGTCGTCTATGTACGTGTGGACTGCTCTGCTTCTCCTGCGGAGGTATGCAGTGATCGCGAGAACCACACGGGTGAAGACCTGAGGAGCCGTGGAAATCCCGAAGGGTAACACCCTGAATTCCCACCGCCGGCCCTGAAATGCAAATCTCAGGAAGCGACGGAAACTCCTCTCTATGGGAATGTGGAAATAAGCATCCTTCAAATCTATTGACGCTGTCCACATACCTCGCTCTAACCCCGCCAACACCGAGCGCACAGTCTCCATCTTGAAACTGGGCGTCTCTATGAACTTGTTCAATGGCTTGCGGTTGAGAATCGGCCTCCACCCTCCGGTGTTTTTCGGTACTAAGAACAGGGTTGAATAGAAGCCCGGGCACCTCTGTGCCGGCTGAATGGCTTCTTTTAGTATGAGGGAATTTATTTCCTCCTCTATACACAACCTCTGATCCGGATCCCGTGGAATAGGAGTCCAGATCGGCGCGAGAGACAGTCGCGATGGCGGGCCTGTCACCCAGTCGGGACGATACCCGACTGAAAGCCATCGCAAGACTAAACGGTCCTGAGTCAACCGCTTCCACTCTGGCAAGTGGCCGGCCAAACGGCCGCCCACCGGTCCACCTAGGGATAGAGGTGGACATAAGGAGTGCCAGAGTGGCACTGTTCTCTCGGCGTGAAACACCGGAGTGGTTCCCACCGCGGTAACCAGGCCATCAGGCCCGATTGCCGCGACCAGATCCCCGCGCGCCCCGCCCAGCGCCGCGCGCACCACGGTGCGCGGGCGGCTGTCTGGCTGGGTGCGGCTGGGGAGCCTGCGCCCCCCTCGCTGCTGGCCGAATCGCCCGTGGCCTAGGCCTACGTTGCGACGGTGGCTGGCCTCTGACCTGGCCAGCACCACCTCGAGCCTGCAGAGGACGATACGCAGGGGGTGCCGCGCGAACACGCTCCCGCCGGAGCACCTCAAATTGTTCACGCAGCGCCCTCTGGTTGTTAACCAGAGTGACCGTCTCCTGGAGGTGCCTGCATCCCTCACCTCCAAAGAGACCAGGACCTGTCATAGGCGTCCGCAGCAGCCTATTATACAGGTCCTGGGACGGGCACAGATTGTCAAGAGCAAACGTGCGCCTCGCCCGGACACTTCTGGTCACCGCCCGCGTCAAACAGTCCAAAGCCAGGTTGATACCATCCTGGATGGCTCTCTGGACTGTTACCGGGCTTGGCTGGCGTGATGCGGAGGCCGCTACCACCCCCAGTAGCAGCTGGGAGACGTGGGACAGAGCGGCAATCGACGCCCTCCCACTCTCCTCCGCATCACGCAGCGCGGCATTCGCTGAACGCAACGCGTTCGAGCACAAGACTCCCGTGTCAGAACGGGAGCCCGGCCGCGCATCTTCGCCTAAAGCCGCGCGATCATCAACGCTTGGCTTCGGCACCACACCGTACCGCTGGTAATCCAGGGGCACGATGCGGCAACGCTTCGCCACCTCGCGAGGGGCCTTCGCGAGACGTCCATTAACCTTAATGGACGCCTCCGCCGCTTCGAACATGTCCACGACATGCTCAGCCAGCGGCAGAGATGGCATAGCGGTAGCCGCCGGCCTACCACCTAACCACGGCCTATGGTCACGCTGGCTAGCCGGCAGCTCCACGGGTAGATCGGGCCGAACACTTACCAGCCACTGGCAAGCGTCCGACCAATCCTCCTCCGTGGCTAACTGCGAGCGCTCTACTAGACGAGGGCCTTCGTCTTCCTCCAGAGCACTCGCAGTTGACGTCGACGGCGGATAAGCTGATACCCCTGGCAAGCCTGGAAAAGCATGCGGGCCCGAGAGAGCAGGCATGCTAAACTCCGCGGCTTGACCAGGAGCAGGCGCCGTGGCAGAGCGTGGGGTAAACACCGCCCTACCACGGGCCTGACCAGCACCAGCGACACCATCGGCAAGCCGAGGTATGCGGTATCCGTGGTCAACAGCACCGCCCGGGGACACCTTCTGGACCGTGAAATCTACTCCTGCGAGAGTAGAACCACGGAACACGTCGCCTGTATTCCCCGCGAGGGGTGCACAGACGTCGTACTCCATGGCCACGTCCTCAGAAGGCGACCCTAGCAGGAGATCCTCTTCCTCCTGGCCAGAAAGATTAGACTCCGGGTCAGCAAAGAGAGCTAACCCGGACTGGCCAGGAAAGGTGCCATAGGAGGCTTTGACACCTTCGGCGCGCGGATACCCGGGGTCTGATGAGCAGACCGCGGGTCCCAGCAACAACCGTTGTCCACGGCCCCTCGGCGCGGCGCCATGCCTGCTGCCAGGGTCTTGGACTGCCCCCAACAAAGGGGCCACCTCTGAATCCACAAACGGACCGGACCTAAAGAGACCGGATTCAGAGGCGGGGATCACCTGCTCGTAAGCAGATGCCGAGGACAACAAAGGAGCTGGCCCAGGGAGCATGCCGCGAAGCAACTCTGGGACCAAATCCTTTATTGTCCTCTGCATCTCTTGCAACATTTCGGACCTGAAGGCCTCCATATCCACCGCGGATGAGGCCTTCCTCTTACCCTTCTTACAACCCTCCTTCTTTTTCTTCCTCTCTTCCTCCATCACCTTCTCCCTTGCCTGCAATGAGAGAAAATCAGACATTAGATCTCCCCCCCACTGCTTACATACGTCGCACTTCAGCAACGGTCCACAGGGACTGCAGCTGAAGCACAAGTGTGGAACGAAACGGTTCTTCAGGAACCTCCCGCAGGACGGGCAACCAGGTCTCTGAAACAGGACAAAGGACAGGGACAATGAGCAAGATAGTTAAGGTTAGCGAACTCAAAACCAACTAAAAAGAGAGGGACAGAATCCTCAAGATCGCAAATCAAGAAGAACCCGCCTTGGACAAAACGTTAAATGTTAATAAAGGCCAAGGCCGATTATGACGTCATCACTCCCGTGACCAAAATTAATCGATCCGCAACAAGCACCAAGTGCAAGAACGAATTGTATAAGTAACCGGAACATTCCCGTTGAATTGGCATTTCGAGTACACAACAATCAGATATACAGGGATAACTCCTTCCAATTCTAGCATTGGCAAAAAAGGAAATTATCTCCCCTTTTGTTTATCAATAATTAGATACCTGACACTTGTACAGACAAACCATCCAACGTGATGTACCGGAGACCTCCACCATAGTACGCCTCTACATTCTCTCCACCGAAGGGGAAGGAATTGGATCAAGAGGGCAAAGTGAGAAGACCTTTATAACAGGCCTCCAACTCACTGAACATAGCTCTTTTGGTTAGATAACCTAACAGTATTAGTAGGAAATGGAACCGTGGTGGAGAGAAAACATATCCTCTTGTGCCGAGAAGTCCATCAAAGCCTCTACGTGATACCTGTGGACAAAAACACAAAGAGAAATGAGACTTATGAAGCACCATGTTGTAAAAAACCAACACTAACAGGCGCTAATCACGGTAAGCGCGAGTCCCGGAAACACATTAAACCGGGACAAAACACGCTAGCATATCAAAGAAATCACCTGATAAAGAGATCCAGCTCCCTCCAAAGGCGAGTCCTCTCTTTCCGACATGCTTCCAACGTACAAGAATCGTCAAATTTGAGTAAAAAACGCGCAGAAATTGTAAGGTAACACAAAACCGCATGTAACCCTTTGCCAATAAATGAGCAAAGAGGAAGTAGTAGTCGGCGCATGCGCGGTGGTGGGGCGAGCATCCGCCGGACTACCTCTGACTCCCTGCCCAGTAGGGGCACCTAACTGTTTTTAATCTGAGTGTTTTATTGAGTGAAAGCCGATATTTAGCAATATCAAAAGTATTAGGGAGGTAAGTATACTCTTGATGTGAAAAGAAGCTACTACAACTTCTAATTTTGAAAGAATATCAGTATATTGATTAGATTTTCAAATTGGAATGAGTCAAATGTCTGTTTGAGAGGATAAGTATACTCTTACACCAGACTATTTACCTAAGCAGTCTGGTATTTTGACTGTAAGTAAATTATTATTATTATCATTAGTCACTTAATTAATGTAAACACTCACCATTTTGAGTGCCTGTTCTTTCTTGATCATCCCAGGAGCTCGGCCCAATCCACAGTCATTCACTGGTCATGTGCATGGGGCTCTTGCTCAGTGCAGGAGGAAGTAACTTGGGATGTTTGTGAAATAGTGGTCGGATGTGGCTTAACTAAGGTTCGACAACTTGGTGACGGCTACCGGATTAAGTGTGCTGGAGATGTCACAAAGGTAGAAATCAGTAAATGACGACTCGGCATGCCATTGTGCTACAGACATCACCTCCTCTAATGAGACACCCTTAAAAAGGGCCGATGATGCTGCTAATGCTCGGCCATGATGGGCGTACGCACGATCAATCTGCTTTCCTGTAGCAATTTTATGCGACATCTGAATAGCATCAACTATCCAACGAGAAATAGTATCTTTCGAGGGGCGCAAATGAGGAGCTTTGAGACATAACCACAGAGATTTCGGGTCATCTCTCCAGTACGTTTTTCATACATTTTGAGACATCTGACAGGACACCAAGCAGAAGAGGTTGGGTCATGTCTAACTAAACTTGGCAAATTGATCGGTTGACCTGTATATTTAAGTGAGTGATTCTTTGCCAGGAAACAAAGACATGGAAGTAGTCTTAAACCTTCACCCGTGACGACAAAACGGTCTTGCTCGGCAGATAGTGCATGAATCCCACTTATCCTTCTCGCCGATGCTGCTGCAACCAAGAAAACTGATTTAATAGTTAACAGTTTAATATCTAAAGATCTAATCGGTTCAAAGGGAGCATGCCCTAAAATCTGTAGAACAAGAGATAGATTCCATGCTGGGATAGGAATTGGCTGTCTAGGTCGCAGATTGCTCATTCCTTTAATAACTTCATTTAAAGTGTCATTCTCCACTCCTTCAATGGCCAGACTGGGAACGACTGAAGCTAATGCACACTTATATGCTGCTAGGGTTGAAGGTACAAGTTTTTCAAATAAATGACAGATAAAATCTGCTACGTGTTGAACAGATGCAGACAAGGGATTAATATCTCTTCACTCAAACCACTCTGCAAATTTGCTGATTCTATAATTATGTCTTCGTGGTTGAACCTCTTCTGGCTGAAGCAACAAACTTCGCTGCTTGCTCAGAAAAGCCACCCTAAATTGCACGCTGCTTGATAACATCCATGCAGTCAATTTGAACATTTCTGGTCTGTCGTGAAGGTACAGACCCTTCTTCTGAGAGATTAGATCTCTTCTATCTGGAAGAGGGATTGGATTGCAGACCAGAAGGTCCAGCAGATCCGTAAACCATGATCGGCCTGGCCAATAAGGGGCGATCAGCAGTACTTGGCACATCCCCTCTCTTATCTTTGCCAGAACTTTTGGGATGAGAATTGTTGGAGGATACGCATACGCGTACATTCCCTCCCAACTTATCGCCAGTGCATCTACCGCTAGAGCTAGCGGGTCCGGGATCGGTGACACGTAAGCGACCATCTTTGCGTTTTGATTCATCGCAAACAGGTCGACATTTGGCTTGCCCCATTGTTTGAATAGAACCTGCGCTACCGACTGGTTGAGCTGCCATTCCGTCGGACGACAAACCGTCCTTCGATTGAGAGCATCCGCTAGGATGTTCAATCTCCCTGGAATGTGTGCTGCCCGAAGAATAACATTCCTCTCTTGGCACCACAGCAGAAGGTTCCAAACCATCATACACAACTCTGGTGATCTCGTCCCGCCCTGGCGGTTCAAGACACCACTGTTGAGTTGTCTGTCCTTATTAGGACAAATTTGTCTTGAATTAGACTCTCGAACTTTCGAAGTGCCAATACCACCGCTAATAGTTCGAGCACATTGATATGTTTCTGCGCATTGGTCCGATCCCATTCCCCTGACACTGACTGATCGTCCAATACTGTTCCCCAACCCGTCACCGATGCATCCGTGAAGATGGACATCTGAGGTTGAGGAGGTTGTAGAGGAACACCTCGCAGGAGATTCTGTTCCGATAACCACCACTGAAGGAGGAATATCAATGGTTCTTTTACTGGTATCCTCAGAGATAACGGATCTGTTCTCTGAGACCAGAATGACATTAGATACATCTGAATTGGCCTGCACCTGAGTGCCGCATATGGAACCACCTTCTCCAGAGATACTAGTAAACCCAGTATCCTGAGAAATTGGCGCGCCATCAGATAGGCTCCTAGAGAAACCGACTCCAAAACTGCAATCAGGCTCTTGACTCTGCTCTCCGCCAGAAAAGCTACGCCGTCCCTGAGATTGAAAAATATTCCCAGATAAACAAACTCCCGGGATGGAGTCAGTTCTGATTTCTCTAGATTCACAATCCATCCTAGATCCTTTAATAAGGCTAGGACTACCTGAAGATTGCTGCGCAGAGAGACTGGATTCCCCGCCTTTAGCAGCCAGTCATCTATGTAAGTGTGAACAGCTATGTTTCTCCTGTGAAGTAAAGAAGTCATGGCGAGAACCACTTTGGTGAAGACCCTCGGAGCTGTGGTCTGGCCGAATGGAAGCGCATTGAATTCCCAAACATTGTCTTGGAATGCAAAGCGAAGGTATTTCTGAAAAGGAATTGACATTGGAATATGAAAATATGCATCCTTCAGATCACTCGACACTGCCCACATGCCTTTTCTCAGCCCTGTCATTACCGCTGCTACAGTCTCCATCTGAAACTTGGGAGAATGAATAAATTTGTTCAACGGTTTGAGATTGAGAATTGGTCTCCATCCTCCGGTACGCTTCGGAACGAGGAACATGATCGAATAGAAGCCCAGAGAAGACTGATTGCGGATTAGATGAATCGCATTCTTCTGACGAAGAGATTCTATTTCTGAGCAAATGGCGTCTAGACGATCTGATTCCCTTGGAACGGGAGTCCATATTGGAGTCGATGTTAACGGAACTAACGATTGATGGATGAGCCAGTCCGGATCGTAGCCGTTTCTTATCCATTGACAGACTAAACAATCGCACACAACCTGTTCCCATTGGCTTAGGAACAGTTGAAGCCCGCCTCCGACGGAAGGAATCTGCACACAGCTGTCGGTCAAGATTGCACGAGAAGACGCTAAATCGCTTGGGTGAAGATTCTCGACTCCATTCGTTCCTAACGTTACCGGATCTGGTTCCGCCGGAAACCCGTCAGGAACGACCTCCATGGCCGCCCCACGGCTTCTTGTAATACGACGGTCCGGACCCGCCGCCACGGCTATCCTTACGGTAGCCGCCGCGGCCCGAACCGCCACCCTTCTTGTCATCCTCATATGGCCTCTTATTAGAGGACTTGTATGAGGACGAACGGCCAGGTCCTTGTGATCCAGATGGCCTATGGGCATCACGGCCAGAAGGACGGAAAGGCGATCTTGGACGCTGCCTCTGCTGCTCCTGTCGATGTTGCCGGTAGGACTGCTGCGGCTGTGTCCTTTTAGTCGACTTCCACGACTTGCCGACCACTTCTTGCTCCGCAACCATTGACGAGAGCTTGCCATGCCGAGCCGCCGAACAAGCCTGGACCGATGAAAGGCGCAGAAGACAATGCAGCCCTCATCTCCGGTCCTGGTTCTACACAATCGAGAACCATTCTCCGTCGCTCTGCCAATGTCCTTGTGATCACCCTGGCCAGGCAATCTTGAGACAGGCGCATGGTGTCCCGAATAACTCCGGGAGCAGCCTCTGGCACCTGTCCACCCTCCGACGCGCAGGCCAGCATACCCTGCAGGACGGTACAACCGTGCGAGAGCGCAGCTATGGCTCCCCGTCAGCTCATTGAACGGATCTTTATTGGTCTGCGAAACCAAAGGACGAGACCGCCCCATAGCCTTCCCAGCCAACGGCCTATTCAGCGCCTCTCGTTCCCCGACCGAAAGCCGTGGAACCCGGGCATACTGATGGTAGGCCAGCTCCGGAAAACGGACCCTACTCCTTATCCCCTTCGGGACCTTGGGCAATGCATACTCCGGCTAAACCAGACGGTATGCCGCAACTTCCAGCATGTCGGAAGTCTGCGTGTCCAACGAGTGTTGGCATGGCAGAAGAGCCACTTGACAGAGTGCTAGCCGCTCGCTCTGACATCCGCTCCATCGACGGATCGCGCTGAGATCCAAGATCAGATGCCAACCCGAGACGATCGGACATCCATCCAAGGACCTGCACCCATTCAGCTTCGGTGCAGAAAACGGACTCGTCCATTAAAGAACTTCCGTTTTCATCCTCCCTCTCTCCCTTGGATGAGAGGGCCACCGACGATCCATGCTGAGAGCTATGAGCCACCCCTCTACCAAGATAGAGCGCATCCATAGCTCGACTACCAGTGGCACCGGTGTCCAACGAATCGCCGGCCCCGGATTCTCCGCAGTCCATCGGCTCCAGCACGGGAGTCGGGACCACGACCGCTTTACTTACGGCAGGTGACGGCACCCCGATAGGAGCCGCACCCAAAGCCGCCGGGATACCGGCAGGAACCGCAAAACATGGCTCCGCCGACACCTCTGGTTGCACAAACAGCGGATGGAAAATACCCGACGGAACGTCGATATCACCATCCGCCTGGCAAACCCGTACAAACCCTGGGAAGTACTAGCCATTGCCGTCATCGAAATATCCAGCATGCCGGAATCTTCCATAAGAAGATCTTCCTCCTCTATCGTCGGCTCTTGAGCCAAGGACAAAGAAGGGGCAGGTGCTTGACCCTCCGCAGAACTAGCCGGACCACCTAAGGGTTGTCCTGCACTAGCTTGCATCGACGGGACCGTGGAATGAAAAGACTCAAACATAGCCTTAAACTGGGCCGCCCATACGCCCAGAGCTGAATCCATGCGGTCATTCAGACGACCTTCTAGTCCCTTCAGACGCCTGGTCCAGCTTCGGCGCCTTGTCCCTCGCGATCCTCTCCAGACGCGCATGTCGATCCCGATCAAACTCTGCCACCATTGCCGACGACCACTTGGCGCACACATCACATGGGCTTCCCACCTTACACCTTGCGCACGCTACACAGTGATGTCCTGAGTACTTGCGCTTCATGAACCTGTTGCATTTCTGGCACGTGTCCTGGTTCTTTGGTTTCTGTGAACACAGAGAAGAATTAAAACGCTGCACATGACAAACGATGACGAGCAATACGCACAATCGACTTGATAGTAAAAGAATTTCTTAGAACACATTAACTTTCTCTTAAATTAATGATAATCAAGCCTTTAGGCAGGAAATATTTGAAACTTTTTTGAGTGAAAATTAAAAAACACAACTTAGCAGTTAACTAGCGTTAAACAACCAAGAATACAACACCGATCGCTACAAACACCCTCAACAATGAAGCGAGAGCTAAAAATCGGCGAAAACAGAGTGCCTAGACACGCCAAGCCAAGCAAGACATAATTCATGGGCACCGCCATCTTGGCTAAGGACGCATCCATCTTTAGAGGAACCGAGTCGCAAGGGAAATTAACCGAGTACCCGAATTAAAACTAAAAGTTAACGGGTACAGAAACGACTCCAACAATGGCTATGATTTTAAAACAATGTGCCAATTTAAGGAAATTTCAAACAGTCATTATGGCACGAATGTATAAATTCTAGATTGATACAACCTGCCCCTGTGATGATTTTCCTAGTTCCTCCATGAAGCCACCGATAGTATTCCTCACAACAAACGCTAAACCGCTTAAATTATTGAAAATTTGAGCACTCTACAAATGCGACTTTACAAAAGCGCAAAATAGACGAATCCGACTGTGATTGGGAATTGACTCGGTACCTGCGGCTATGGTAATTCCCGGACACAGTATGGGCAGGACCAGGAGAGTGCGAAGTTTTAATTGTTTATTTTGAGCTAGACTAGATAATAGACATTATCATAATAGTACATCTGGTAAGTATTATTCGAAGTAGAAATTACGTGCACCAACCCGGTACACTTTAGTATGCATTCTCTCCCAATGCTGACACATGTTGTCAGGGAAGCTGACGCACGTGCATGCTCACTACATGATCTCACAGACTTAGATGTTTTACAGAAACCTCTCTCAGGCTTTATACACATGTACCATCCTACTCAGGGGGGGGGGGGGGCGTGCTTGGAACATACCCGGAACGGTGGTCCCGTACCCAGCTGACCTGGGATGGTCCGTACCCGTCCGGCCGATCCACGCTACACAATACTTTTACTGTATCGTGATACGTGATACACTTTTACAAGAATCGTAATACATGTAAAATGAATTTCATAGTTTGATTTATGTTTAAAAGTTAATAAAGGAGTAGAGATGCATGATTTAATGTGTAAATATTCTATTACTGTGAGCACCTATTGCAACTGATCCATTACCATGTGCTGTAAATGGCATAATACTAGTTGTACAGATGCTATTCGTGAAGAAACATAACATACATGTATATAGTTATGTATTGCGATATGTATCGTATCGTGACACAAATATCGCGATGCGTTTCACATCGTAGCTTAGTGTATCGATGCTGCCCTAGCGTCTACCCTCCTATCGTACTTACCAGTGTGGTAAAATCTCTCTGCTATGATAAGTAATTAGTGCTTCTACGCTGCTTGTATCACCATCCTTGAATGACGTAAAAAATCACACATAGTTGTTCAGTCATAAATAGGTATTGTAGACACAAAATCAGGACTAAATTCTTTCTTAATTAGCACTTATCCTCTCACCGACAAATCCTTGAAAACATATGTTCTTTCCGATATAAAACTTATTATGTCGAATAATTTGAAATCAATTTGACTGGAAACCATTGCTGCCTAAGGCAGCAATGGCTTCCAGTCAAATTAATTTCAAAATGTTCAATAGTCTTCCTGTAAAATGAGATCTCGGGAACTAATAAGTGAAAGAGTTAACCCACAAATTTATTGACAAAATTTTAATTTATTCATAGAAAATATCCATTTGCAGACCAAGAGAATACTATTTTCGAAAATTGATCACTGGAATTCCAGTGGTAAATTTTCAATAATACTCTTCTTTTGGTCTGCAAATGGCCATATCTCAAGATGACTGAGAAGACGTTTTTTGTCAACTTGAGTGTCATAGAATTAATGTGATTAATAGTCAGTGCAGTGTTTTACATGTCATCTAAATTTCGGAGGGCCTAGCGACCCCACATCCTGAAATCTGGGGGTACGAAGCTGAAATCTGGGGCGCCCAATCTGAAAATCTGGAGATTCAATAGTTTTTCTCATCTATACTAAAATTAGAAGGTAACGTGAACACACAGCTATGAAACAGGGAGATCCTCTGCCAGATTTTTGTGCATATTTTATAAAAATCTATAAAATTAATTAATATTTAAAAATCATACAAGATTTTCAGGGGTCCTATGAGGCCCACTGCCACTACTTATGTGGTCCCAAGTTGCATTTTGGGGGCATATACCGCAAAATAAACGAAATCAAGGATTTCTTTTTTCACGAGAGAGTTGATACTTACCTCCCTAATACTTTTGATATTGCTAAATATTGGCTTTCACTCAATAAACACTCAGATTAAAACAGTTAGGTGCCCCTACTGGGCAGGGAGTCAGAGCGTAGTCTGGCGGATGCCAGCCCCACCACCGCGCATGCGCAGACTAGCACTTCCTCTGACTAATTTATTGGCTGATACACATGCAACTATAAAGAGCCTGAAGACCGAGCCTCTGTGGTGTGGAGAGGCCGGGTCCGTATCTAGGGAGGTAAGTATCAACTCTCTCGTGAAAAAAGAAATCCTTGATTTCGTTTATTTCACATCAAGAGTATACTTACCTCCCTAATACTTTTGATATTGCCAGAATTCGACAGTGAATTCGGCGGGAGGGAGGCGAGGTCAAAAGACCAGCTCATCCCTATACGCTTTTCTGCGTTTAAGGCACTTAAACTTCTGAAACTGTATGAAAAAACAGTCAGGATTTGACTAACCATCGGATAACACCCCCGATGTATGAGAGATGACCGAATGTCATATGCGCTCCCCCCCCCCCCCCCCTCCTTCCTGGGAGGAAGAGTCGATTGACCTCAATGTCCTATACGCTCTCTACGTACAAGTGCCATGTACTACAGGACAGAGACGAAAAAACTCCATTTTCGTATACTCTCAACAATGAACCACATAAATACACAAAACCATCATCATATTAATAACGGGTAACGTGACAAGACAATCAACAATGGACAACACATACACAAGACTGACCTTGTTGAAATGGCTGCTGACATCCTCTTACCATTGGTGAAGAACGATGCAGTCCCAAAATAGTGGTTGTTTCCATAAATTAATTGTGAAATATATAAGCAATGAGGAAACCCCATCAAAAATATATGCCTAGTTATTTTTTCAAAATCGACAAGGCGAGAGGATTAGAGGTGTCACGGAGATAATGGTCTGTAAAACTTGACTCACAGTGCCACTGAGCCACCGACATAATATCATCCACAGGGACCCCATTAAATAGGGCAGTGGATGTCACTACGCCGCGGACACTGTGAGCCTTGGCCACGTCAACCTGCTTCCCGGTGGCGGATTTATGACAAAACTGAATGCATTCTACAATCCACCTGGAAATGGTGTCCTTAGAAGCCCTGCCATGGGGTTCAATATATGACAACCATAACGCCGACTGGTCAGTGCGCCACTCCGCCGTACGTTGTTTGTACCGGCGAAGCGCCCGGACGGGACACCATGCTTTAGAATTAGGATCATATCTAGTTAAAGCAGGCAAAACAATAGGTTGACCTGGATATTTCAACGACTGATTTTTAGCCAAGAAATTAATCCTAGGTAGCAGCTTAAGGCCTTCCCCTGAAACCACAAAACGGTCATCCTCGGCTGATAAGGCATGAATTTCACTCCTACGCCTAGCCGAGGCCGCAGCAATTAAAAACACAGTCCTCAGTGTTAATAGTTTCATAGAAATGGAACTAAGTGGTTCAAACGGCTTATCACCTAGTACTTGAAGCACTAGCGATAAACTCCAAGACGGAATCACAGGTGGATTCCTTGGTCTTAGATTGCCCATGCCTTTAATTAATACATTTAATGTATTTACTTCATCACTTCCCCTCTTAGCCAAGCAAGGAATAACAGACATTAAATCTGACTTATAACCAGCAATAGAGTTAGGCTTGAGGCTATAGGCATCATAGAGGTGACAGAGGAAATCAGCTACTACCTGAATAGATGAATCCATTGGATCAATACATCTTTTTGAGCACCATTCTGCAAATCTGTTGATTTTATAATTATATGCTCTGGAGGTTGACCCCCTCCTGGCTTTGGCCATAAACATGGGTGCTTGCTCAGAAAAGCCCTCCTTAATTCTAGATTCCTTGACAACATCCACGCAGTCAATCTGAACATTGACGGATTGTTGTGAAGGGCCTTGCCCTTGAAGATAATATCGTCCATCAGAGGCAGAGGAACCGGATTGCAGACCAGAAGGTCCAGCAGATCCGTATACCATGATCGGCTTGGCCAATCCGGGGCGATCAGAAGCACTTGGCATTCCTCTTGTCTGATTTTCTGAAGAATTTTTGGAATCAGGATTGCTGGAGGGAATGCGTATGCATACATTCTCCCCCAGCTGATAGCTAACGCATCTGTTGCGAAAGCGCTTGGATCCGGAATCGGAGAGACGTACGTCGTCATCTTCGCATTCTTCTTCGTTGCGAACAAATCGATGTTGGGTTTCCCCCAGTGGTCGAACAGACGATCCGCCACACATTGATTTAGTTGCCATTCCGTGGGTAAAACACTCATCCTTCGGCTCAATGAGTCTGCTAGCAGATTTAACCTTCCCGGAATATGAACTGCTTTCAAGGTAATCTGGTGATCCAGGCACCAACAAAGCAGTCTCCATGTCATCATACAGAGACTGGGCGACTTCGTTCCGCCCTGGCGGTTTATGTAAGTCACAACTGTTGAGTTGTCTGAACGAATAAGAACAATCTTGCCCTGAACTTTCTGTAAGAAATGTTCCAGGCCCAGGACTACTGCTCTTAGCTCCAGTAGATTTATATGTTCCTTTGACTGTTCCAGATTCCAAAGCCCTGATATCGTGGACTCTTCCAGGCAAGCTCCCCAGCCCTCCATCGATGCATCTGTATACACAGTCACCTGAGGGTGGGGAGGGGTTAGCATAACCCCCACCAAGAGATTCTCTGTGTCCAACCACCATTGCAGGTGATGAATCAGAGGCGCCAACACTGACACATTCGAGTCCAGCGAACCTGTACTCTGGGTCCATTGTGTCATGAGAAATAACTGGATCGGCCGCCTGCGTAAGGCGGCCTGAGGAACGACTGGTTCCAATGAAACCATCAACCCCAGCATTCTCAAGTAAACCCGTGCCAGGACATGACGACTGTCGCACACTGACTGAATTAATGAGATGAGTTTCTGAACTCTCTCCTGAGTAGGATAAACATATCCTGTCTCTAGATCGAAGAACATCCCCAGGTAAACAAACTTCTGGGATGGATTCAGCTCTGATTTTGGGAAATTGATCATCCAGCCTAAGTCTGTGAGAGTTTTCAAAACAATCTCCAGACTGGCCGATAAACTTTCCCGGGTGTGCGCTTTCAACAGCCAGTCGTCTATGTACGTGTGGACTGCTATGCTTCTCCTGCGGAGGTATGCGGTGATCGCAAGAACCACACGGGTGAAAACCCGAGGAGCCGTGGAAATTCCGAAGGGTAGCACCCTGAATTCCCACTGTCTGCCCTGGAATGCAAATCTCAGGAAGCGACGGAAACTCCTGTGTATGGGGATGTGGAAATAAGCGTCCTTCAAATCTATCGACGCTGTCCACATTCCCCTCTCTAACCCCGCCAACACCGAGCGCACAGTCTCCATCTTGAAACTGGGCGTCTCTATGAACTTGTTCAATGGCTTGAGGTTGAGAATTGGTCTCCACCCTCCGGTGTTCTTTGTTACTAAGAACAGGGTTGAATAGAAGCCCGGACACCTCTGTGCCGGCTGAATAGCTCCTTTTTGTATGAGGGAATTTATTTCCTCCTCGATACACACCCTTTGATCTGGATCTCTCGGATTTGGAGTCCAGATCGGCACTAGAGACAGTCGCGATGGCGGGCCTGTCATCCAATCGGGATGATACCCGACTGAAAGCCATCGCAAGACTAAACGGTCCTGAGTTAACCGTTCCCACTCTTGCATGTGGTCGGCTAGCCGGCCTCCCACCGGTCCACCTAGGGATAGAGGTGGACATAAGGAGTGCAAGAGAGCGGCACTGTCTCCTTTGCCAGAAACACCGTAGTGGTTCTCACCGCGGTAACCGTCCCATCAGGAACGATTACCACGCCCAGATCCTCGCGCGCACCTCGGTGCGCGGGCGGCTGCCTGGCTGACTGCGCCTGAGGAGCCTGCGCCCACCCTCGCTGCTGGCCGAATCGCACGCGGCCGAGGCCGACGCTGCGATGGTGGTTGGCCTCTGACCTGGCCACTACCACCTCGAGCCTGCAGGGGACGATACGCAGGGGGTGCGGCGCGAACGTTGGCACGACGAAGCACCTCAAACTGCTCGCGCAGCGCCCTCTGGTTATTGACCAGAGTAACCGTCTCCTGGAGGTGCCTACATCCCTCACCTCCAAAGAGACCAGGACCTGTCATAGGCGTACGCAGTAGCCTATTGTAGAGGTCCTGGGACGGGCACAGATTATCCAAGGCAAAAGTGCGCCTTGCCCAGACACTCCTGGTCACCGCCCGCGTCATACAGTCCAGAGCCAGGTTGATACCATCCTGGATGGCTCGCTGGACTGTGACCGGACTTGGCTGGT